>JASDQU010242370.1:120733-148529 GCA_032191745.1 Picea mariana | reverse complement strand
AGAGGCCTGTGAACATTGCTATCTGATTCAAAGTGTTATTTCTGTTGCTATTTCGTATATCATTTATGTGTATTGTGAAGATTATGCTGGATATTTTACTGTTATTCTGTCATTTCTAGCATTTCGTTTCTGTTCTGCATATTTTATATATCTGGTATCTTGCAAGTGGTATCTTGTGAGTGTTTTCCCATGGAGAATGCACGAGTCAACGAGATTCTTAGTGCTGATTTTTGTAGTGTTGAAAATGCAAAGTAATTTGTTAGTATATTTCCGCAGCTGAAATGCAGTCAGCATCTTTATATTCTAAAAATGTATTGTTCCTAAAGATATCAATTTATAGTTTGATCTCTGATTGGTCGTTTCTATTCTATTTCAAGCTATGTAGTCTATATATATAGTGATATTTATGCGGTTCTGCAAGTCTTGAATAGCGTTTAGAAAAGAGTTTGTGTTGTGTTTCATGTTTTTAATGGTAAACAAAGTTGGCCGCACATTGCTACCATGGTTTTAATGATTTTGACTTTGATATTGCATTTAATTTTGATTTTTGTGACCATTTAAAATTGTTAAAAGAGCAAGAACCTTTTATGTTTTAAACTTATTGAACTTATTTTTTTATATAATTTTTGTTTTCATCTAGAGTAAGTTCAACATAGAGTCATATAGAGTAAGTTCAACATAGAGTCATATAGAGTAAGTTCAACCTAGAGTTATTGTTATTATTGATATGGGGTTGGACTTGATTGTGTGAAAGGGAAAATGAAAATTGTAAGACCTTTTTAATTTTTAGATGAGTTTTTCATTTAAGTTGAAAAAAAATGCTTCATTATTTTAGAATTTTTTCATAAAATGCTTGATACTTATAGTTATGGGTTAAATTGCTTTGATATCATGCTTAGAGTTATGGGATTGACTTTGAATTCATGATAAAGTAAAACTGTCAAACTAATAAGACCTCTAGTCACAAGTTAAAGTTAAAATTGTCAAAAGAATAAGATCTTTTTAATTTCTTGGTGAGATTGTCATCAACATTATATTTATAATTTTCTATATATAATGTTTCTTCATCATTTAAAATAAATTTAAATTTAAATGAATTTAAATTTAAATTAAATGATAAATTTAGATTAAAATGGATTTTTGTTTCTTATCATTTAAAATAAATTAAAATTTATATTCAAATGAATTTAAATTTAAATTAAATAATAAATTTAGATTAAAATGGATTTGGAGAAAAGTAATCAACAATATATTTCCAATATTTCTATTTTTTTGTATTATTGTTTTTTTTTTGTTTAAATAAGCTGTAAAACACTTCGTTCTCCGCTTATACAATGATAGTTGCAATGCATCAACCTCCAATTCCTTCAAAATTGTAAAATATTTCTAACTCTTCAGCTTGTCTTTATCTTTAAAAGTTTTGGGAGGACACTCTATTTGTATTTCTGACAATATAATAAAAACATTAAAAAGTTAATTACAATGCTCTAAACGATGAGGAGAGGAGCCATTTTTGGACATGTTGTTTCTTAGTGGGAGGTACTTTCTTAAATGTTAGAGATAATGCTTAATTAATGCTACATACTAGAGTTTAGGGATTGGATTTAGTTTGGTGGAGAATGTTAAGAGATTCTAGCAACTTCTCCCTTAAGAGTAGAATAAGTTGAATCTCACAACAGTTATTTAAGTGTGATGTATCTATGTGTAATGTATGTAATACAATTCATTTATGTGTGTGTATTTTGTGTGTCTCTCTGCTATCACCAATTTTTAGTTGGTATCAGAGCTTGGCTGGGCTTAATCCCGCAAAGAAGTGTCCAGGAAGATGTGATAGCTATTGAAGCTGATTCACTGTACATATGTGTGGGAGTGCGTTTTTCAATTAGTGCAGAGCTTGTGTGAGATGATTTCTGTGTGAATTTTTGAGTGTATGTTTGAGTATTAATTTTTTAATGTGTGAGCCGTGAGGTTGTGCTGTTGTGTGGAGCCGTCACCACTGCGCAAGAGAGAGATAGTCATCGCATTCATCCAACGCTACCAGGAACGAAATATGTTGTGTGGGACCAGATTTTCATGCCTGTGATATGGTGGAAGAGTGCAACTGTGCACTATATGAAATCACTACCATTTCTATTAAACAATTTGTAGCCACAGGCAATTGTCTTCCGCCAAATTAAACAGAAGAACGATTTCTATGAATAATATGTTCGTTGGTACATTTGTTTTTAATATGGATGCAATCACGCAAGGAGGAGTAGTGTGCTACAATAAATTCTATTAGTTATCCTTTCATTTCATCCTTCTTGTGGGGGGAGGAAATTGTTGTGAACGATGCAATGAAAATGATGAAGTTCATAAAAGGGAAATTGAGAAATATGGTAGAGATGCCACAGAAGAGGGGAATGAAGAGGACTCTTTAAGCAGAAGTGGTGATGACATTGAAGCTGGTTTTGATGAACAATGTGGGTATGATAATGATGTAGGAGATAATGACGAGAATAACAAGGAACGTGAAGGCCTTATTGATCTGAGCTGTACACTGGCTGGCATTTTAGAGGAGGAGGAGCCACCATAGACGGATTGCCTACCTTTTCTACTACGTTATATATATATGTGTGTGTGTGTGTGTGTGTGTGTGTGTGAGTGTTGTGTGTAGAAAAAAAACCCAAGATGATAGATTCAGATCATGTGTGTGGTGTGCTTACATTTTTGTATATGTTTAAGTGTTTATGTAAAAGTAAGTAAACTAAGGACTGTTGTCTCTTGATATAAGCTTGCAACCCCGGTTTCAAAAACAATTGTTCTTATGATTGGAAGTCACCTTGTATAGTTGATTTTTGAAAGAGAAATATCCTACAAATGGAGGTATGTCCATAGGATGATTTATTACTTGACAATTTTTCTCATGGAAGCCCCCATGAGCCGAGTCTGTCAATTTTATCTATTGTGCAAGTTCATGAATGATGGTATGAAGCGTTTATACTTTAAATGAGTTGAATGGTAAGCTCAAAGAAGAGGAAGAGAAAGAGCACATTCCGGAGGCATCAGAGTGGGTGTGGGAGCTTATGAAGGCTAGACAGACGAAAGTTAAAGTGTTTAACATTTTCTGTCATGTAATTTGTGAAGTTTTGTAATGTAGGCATTAACAAGGGGTGTTAGAGATAATGCCTAATTAATGCTACATACTAGAGTTTAGGGATTGGATTTGATTTGCTGGAGGATGTTGAGAGATTCTCTTAACTTCTCCCTCCAAGAGAAATAAATTGGATCTCACAACACTTATTTAAGTGTGATGTATCTATGTGTAATGTATGTAATAGACTTCATTTCTTTGTGTATTTTGTGTGTCCTTGTGCTATCACCAATTCTTATTTTGAAAGGCTCCATAAAAAATGCCTTGTGGACTTTCATTATGACGTTCAGTCGGATGATGACGTTCAGTAAGCATTATGTCTCTTTTAGCGTTTATTGATCTTGATCTTGCAAGGTTACCTTATGTTTCTTAGGTTACAATGATCTCTCCCTCAAGTATCGGTTCAAAACTTGCAATGCACGATCAACTTAGGGAATTGGCCAGACATATTGCCCCACAAGAGTTTAGCGTGCGGCCAATACGTAACCCACTGCGAGTTACCTCCTCCAAGGATATAGTTGAATTGTGGAGTTCCCACGTATGCGTGATTATTTTTCACATTATTCATTTATTCGTTGTCGTAAAGATTGGCCTTCCTTCGGTTACTGGCCTTCCTTCGGTAAGGAGCTTACTCCATTAAGTTGCTCCATTTTAATTCAGTTTATATGATCCTCAGGACGCATTACGGGGAATTCAGACCTCGAAAGATGAGAGTCCACCGGAATTCCCGCGTTTCAAAGTCGAATGTGTCCATCTATTTGTGCTAGAAGTTCCCATAGATTTGTCGTCTGTGATGGGATCATGGCAGCTCTCGAAGGATTTCCGGTTCCTGCCCACATTTGTCTCCCAAAGTTACGCGTTTTGGAACTTCAGGGTCATAGGGACAATATAGAACAGTTTTTCAAAAGATTTGATCTGGCTTCTACGGATCGGTGTTCAAATAAGGTAGCACGTCTGACTGAATCAATCAATGCACAGTATTTTATTATGAGAGAGTGGAACTAACGACCTCAGTGTTGACGGCAGTACCACAAACCAATGCACAAGTATTATGAGATAATCTTAAACCCTGATCGATCTATTAAGCATAGACACATCTATTAACTTTTAAGCAGAGAGTTGTCGTAAGCTGAAGAGAATAGAAGGATTGAGTAGCCTAAAACGTTTGAATTGTCTCAAGTTTTCATCAGACGATGGAATTTTCTGGGAAGATGTTTGCAAATTTTTGGTGAGTACCTCTGTGCATCACACCAAACATTAATTCATATAATTAAGAAACGTAGGAGTATTTTAGTGGTGTTCTGGTTGATGTGTGGCGGTGCATGGATGGGTGTGTAACCTCAAGCTATATCACAATTTGAATAGAAAAGCGCAATTGATACTTGTTCTTGTTCTAATTGAAGTTGGGAATTTTGTGCAGAAATTGCCCCCTAGCGACTGCTTATCAAATTTCATCTTAACGGAATTGTCTCAAGTTTTCATCAGACGATGGAATTTTCTGGGAAGATGTTTGCAAATTTTTGGTGAGTACCTCTGTTCATCACACCAAACATTAATTCATATAATTGTGATTTTTTTTTTATATTCTGTGCTAATTAAGAAACGTAGGAGTATTCTAGTGGTGTTCTGGTTGATGTGTTGCTGTGCATGGATGGCTGTGTAATCACAATTTGAATAGAAAAGCGCAATTCATACTTCTATTCAAAGTTCTAAGTTTTAATTGAAGTTGGGAAATTTGTGCAGAAATCGCCCTTCTTTTGAAGATATTGATATTTTGAATATTGAATTTTGAATGTGTCAACTGAAATATTTGTGCAGGACGAAGGAGAAATGCGGCGCGATATGTTTGAACTTGAATCTTGTATTTGCTCTCAATTTCAAAGGGTGAATTTTGTGTCTAATAGAAACACACTGGAATACCGCATTGGAATACCACAAACTATCCATTGACACGGTGGTGCGATAGTGTGGCTTATCACCAACGATGTAGGTCCCTGTTCATTCTGTGTAAATTTTAATGATTATTTTTGTCATCGTGAGCATGATTTCGAAGGAGTGCATAAGCCATAATGAGGAGAAAGGCGGAAGAACGCTTCATATATTTATTATGCCGATAGCGGTCCCTTATTGGAATTGATGAATTGATGGTTTATTACTCTATAGGGTTTTTTTATTAGAATTGATGGTTTAATGAATCTTCTAATTACAAATTCCAATCTTATGGCCAAGAATAAGAATTAAAGATGCTTTCTTTGTCTTATGAAATCAATGAATACTATTTTATCTTTATAACTTCTTTACATTTATAAATGCATTTGTTAACTTTTTCACATTTACCAAATCATGTTAAGGAATTATTGTCCAACCATTTGATTACCACATTTAAGTAATTAACCTTTTAACCTTATATGTATGTAACCTTTTATTTCCATGTTTGACTAATTAGCAGGCACCACCTCAACGTCATTCCCATGGATAGCACGTATGATATTTGGGGCACACTTGAGTTGCGTGGGCGTTATGTGAAACATCATTCCCATGGATAGCAAGTATCATATTTGGGGCACGTTTGAGTTGCGGTGGGTGTTAGTTGGGATGTGAAAAGTGAAATGGCGTTATGCCAGTATGACCTAGGTTCAATTAAATCATATGCTTCCAAATGGAGAGCCATGAGTGCTACTAGGTGGAGAGCAGTGGCATTTGAATTTCAATTAACTCTTAGTGTATTGAGATTTTATAGCTCATATTTATATGCATTCAGATTTTATAATTCCTCCTATGCCATTCAATTCAGTGTCAATGGATCAACCTACATTGAGATTACTGTTAATGGTTATTAGGTATTCAGATCAGTATGTATTCACATTATTGTGTGTTAGATATGTATACATTTGTATTATTTGTATTTGGCTCGATATGCATTCATAGCTGCACATCTCAATGGCAACGTTCTCATTAGCGATAAGGTCATTCTCATTAGTGATAAGGGATATGTGTGTATCACTCAACCTTAACAATTCAGTTAAATGGTTATTAGGTATTCAGATCAGTATGTATTCACATTATTGTGTGTTAGATCTGTATGCATTTGTATTATTTGTATTTGGCTAATCAATTAAAGTGATCAGCCAAGAGAGTTATCGGCAGAGCCAGACGCTTCATGAGGCCACTGTTTAGTCCACGGGTCTATTAATTGATGGTATGTGAATGATTTTACAGTCTTATAATTACGGCCAATCTGAGTAGAAATTGAATTAATCCACGACTGAAAAGAAGACATAAGCTGGGTGTTAGTGGATTCTTGATCATCGGGATAATCAAGATTTAGGTCCAACACACCTAGAACATAAAAGCGTCAATTTTCTGCAGTGATCTCTACATTAAAGGTGTTATTATGTGGCTGGTACTCTTGAGGCAAAACGTCCAAAGGCTGTGTAGACTGAGTGTAGCCATAAGCATTACGAGCAGGAACATCAGGATGAACAAACAATGGATTGGTATTACAGCTAGGATCCAATTCGGATAGGATATCAAACTTGGCGATCCTTTCTTCCATGTCGAGCTTTTTATTGATGCAAGAATTCCAATAATTCTTGATCTCACTGTCCATACGTCTGGGCAATCTGGCAGCAATTTGACACCACCTGCGTCGGCAATACCGTGCATTCCAAAATTAATAGATGGATCACCAAAGCCTTGTCTCAACAGTGACTGTTAGAGATAATGCTTACAACTGTTGTAACTATGAGTTTCTAGGTTAACTATGAGTGTTGTAATACATGCTATATATGTAACCTCCATTTATTTATTAAGTAATACAAACTATTCTTTGTGTGTGAATCTTGTGCAATGGCTTTTCTCTCGATTTCTAAGTTGGTATCAGAGTTGGTTTTGGCTTAGACTCCTTCATGGGAGGGCCAGGAATATGTGAGAGACTGAGAGATCCTCTGCACATATTTAGTTTAGGGAGTGTTGAATTTATGAATTTTCTATAGAAGTGTGAAAATAGATTTATTTTGTGAGTGTGTTTTGTTGTTTGTCTTGTGAGGAGTGCTGACCTGCAATTTGATGTGCCATTTCTTTTGATAACTGCTAAGTGGAGATAAGTATTGATCGATAAATATTGATCGAGTCGCTGCCAGTGGAGAGAGAAAAGTCTGTTACTCATGAGAGTCATCGTTGTTGTGCATGCTAAATCTCAAGTATTTTAATGTATAATTGATAGGAGCAGGATGTCATACATTAACAACGCAAAATATTTGGAATTGGTCAAACCAGACTTCAATAATATGCTAGTGGTCATCTTTGATTCCAGATCCTATCTCCTTTTCCGATTGAGATTGCAACAGTTTTGGGATTTGAGAGTTTAGTATTTAGGCCTCAAATTGTTAAGATTCATTTCCAGGTTGAAGTTGCAGAGAATCACAGGCAGTCTCATTATGGGGCCAGGTCTGAAATTTACAGTAAAATATGTCTATAATGTTCTTGGATCTGTGTGTAGTATTCAATTTTTTTATTTGGTGTGTAGTTTGCGATTTGTAAATTTATATGATTATGAAGAACCAAATATAAAACAGGGTGATGTAATTCAATCTTGTAGTTCTTGAGTGTTTCGGTGCTATAAGAATGCATTACTAGTTTGAGTATGTCAGCAATTCTGTTAAATACTGGAAGGTCTTGTTGTACTTCGGTGTTCCAAGCTAATCAGTTACGGGTTATCATTGTGTTGGTAAGTGTGTGTAAAAAGGTCATTTTGTAAGATTGATTACTAAATATTTCAGTATCGAGATGATTCTTCGGGGTAGTTTAGAATCTTTGGTCCTACAGATACTTCAAAGATGGTCGGAAGCAGTTGTATTTGTGTTGTATGAAGTGGTAGCTCGAAGATGATGGAGAGAAAGAGTGTGTCTATGAAGTTCAACGATGGGTGTAACTATGTATGAGGACCAGTGAGACAGACATGACAAAATTTGTGTTGTAACCTTTTGTTATGTTTTGTAATTTGTGATTGTGATATTTTTAATGTAAGCATTAAGGGAGGGTGTTAGAGATAATGCTTACAACTATTGTAACTGTGAGTTTCTAGATTAACTATGATTGTTATAACTGTGAGTTTCAACTATGACTATTGTAACTGTTAGTTTCTAGGTTTACTATTTTTAACTAATCAGATCCACTTTCTTAGGATCTAGATTGCTAGGAATTAGTGATGTGCATGCTATATATGTAACCTCCATTTGTTTATTAAGTAATACAAACTATTCTTTGTGTGTGAATCTTGTGCAATGGCTTCCCTCTAGATTTCTAAATGTTACCACTAGGAAGCTGCGAGTAAAGGAAAAAAGAAAAAGGAAACAGAGGAGATTTAAGATGTAGGAATGGTTAAAACATTAACCTGTTACCGAGAATGGATTGTAAGTGGATGATTGAATTCTCTTCTTAAGGTGAAAATGCACCGCGTGCTTAAGGCTAGGGCGTAAGTTGTTAATCCATCTCAACCTGCAGCTCTTTCCACATCTACGCAGACCTACATGTGCATTACATTTTATTCATGGCCTTGACTACAGATTCATCGAAACCCCAAATCGATAAAGCATGAAAGGGATAAAATAACCTCCATCTATTAACGAGGAAGGAAAATAATAAGAATAGCTCCATCAAAACCCAAATCAATGAAACATGGAAAGGATTAAAAAAACCTAGATCTATTAATGAGAGAGGAAAAGAACAGGTGCAAACCTTTTGGTACTTTACAACAAATATACGAGACTTGTTATCGTCTGGTTGTTTAAAACTCGTATATTTAGTTTTCTCACTTTCGGGAAAAAGGACATCCAGTTCAACAAAATCTCAAATAGTATCAAAACCATTTATGCTGGTTTTGTTATCGGGTGGTAGTTTTGCATGACTTCACAATAATAAATCAGTGTAAGTGTAAACCATTGATAAACAGTTTTGCATGTCTTTATAAATATAAAAATGTTATTTTTTTTATAACTAATTAATTTATGACTTCAGTAGTCTATATTTAAATAATGATAATTAATCCTAATCCGATTAAAGATCATAATAAAGTTAATATTTTTAAAAATATATTAATATAATAAATATTAAAATTTAAAAATATGATAATATTAAATACATTATATTAATATTAAAATGTTCTTATGTGGATTATGTGATGGAAATTTAAATTATAATTTTATAACAACTATATATTCAATAAAGACATTAATTTATTTTCCTAATCAAATAAATTATCTTCAATAAAATATCAAAATAATAAATTTACAATAATATTTGATATGTGTATCACTCAACCTTAATACACCTTTTATTTATTAATGTATTATTTATTTTTTTCAATAAAAATGTATTTTATATTATCTAAAAATATGTTTTGCAATACCAAAAAGTGGAATGCATAAATTGATAGTCTAATTTTATATATGCTTATTTGGAATGGATATAATTTTCAGTTCAATATCTTTTGCTATGAATGTCCTTCGAAAAAGTATGATTCTAAGTTTCTTTCTATGTAATATATTGCATCAATTTCTATCTTTGTCACAAAGGAAACACTTCATTAAACTTTTTTTTATAAACTTGGCCATAACTTCATTTTTATAATGTGTCAAACATAAACCAACATTTTCATATGATGAACATACCTCGATATTGCAATGTGATGAACATAAATGGATATAAAAAAATGTCGAACGTATTAACGTCGTGATGTGATGAACATATACAGATGTCACAATGTGATAAACATATACAAGCGTCACAATGTGATGAATCTAACCTTGTTGTCACAATGTGATGAATATAGCCCTGTCATGACAATGTGTCGAACATATCCCTGTCATCACAAACATAGTAATATCACAATGTGACAAAGATATGAAGACGTCAGAACATCATGAACATATCCCTTTCGTCGCAGTGTGAGGAAAAAAAATGGATGTCGTAATGTGACAAACATAGTAACGCCAGAATGTGAGAAACATATATGGATGTTGAAATGTGAAGAACATAGCCTTGTCATCGCAATGTGATGAATCTAGCCCTGTCATCATAATGTAACGAACATATACATGACATCGAAATAATAACCACGTCATCACAATGTGATGAAGATAACCCTATCATTGCAAACACAGTAATGTCACAATGTGACAAAAAGGTAAAGATGTAAGAATGTGATGAACATAGCCCTTTCGTCACAGTGTGACGAACAAAAATGAATGTCGTAATGTGACAAACATAGTAATGTCAGAATGTGAGAAACATAGTAATGTCAGAATGTGAGAAACATATATGGACGTCGCAATGTGAATAACATAGCCTTGTTGTCGCAATGTGATGAATCTATCTCTATCATCGCAATGTGACGAACATATACATGACATCGAAATAATAGCCACGTCATTGCAATGTGACGAAGATAACCCTATCATCACAAACATAGTAATGTCACAATATGACAAACAAATAAAGACGTAAGAATGTGATGAACATAGCCCTTTCATCGCAATGTGACGAACAAAAATGGATGTTGTAATGTGATAAACATAGTAACGTCAGAATGTGAGAAACATATATGGATGTCACAATGTGAAGAACATAGCCTTTTCGTCGCAATGTGATGAATCTAGCCTTGTCATTGCAATGTGACAAACATATACATGACATCGAAATAATAGCCATGTCATCGCAATGTGATGAAGATAACCCTATCATCGCAAACACAGTTATGTCAGAATGTGAAAAACATATACTATCGTCGCAATATGATGAACATAGCCCTATCGTCGCAATATGATGAACATAGCCATATCGTCACAATATGGTGAGCATAAATGGATGTCACAATTTATGGAACATAATAATGTTGTCCAATATGAAAAACATATACATACGTCACAATGTGATGAACCTAGACTTGTCATCGTAGTGTGATGAGCATAGCCCTATCATTGCAATGTGACGAACATTTAATGTAGTATATTATATTAATGTATTAATGATTATTGTATTAATTTAATTAATGTATTCATGAATATTACATTAATGAATGGATGCTTTAATATAAAATTGTAATACATTAATGTTTTGTATTTATGTAATAATGTTACAACGTGGTTTTAATGTATTTTTACTTTATTAACATATTAATACTTTAACATTGTATTATTTAATATTGTATTAACATATTTATTAATTTTATTAATACATTACATTATACATTCACGTATAAATAATTCAATTTATACATTTCCTTAATTATATCATGTGCTTTACATTATTATTAATGAATTAATACATTACATTCACAATGTGACGAGCATTTCCTTTTCGTCACGTATTGATGAACATAGTAATGTTGCAAGGTGATGAACATAATAGTGTCACAATATAACAAGCACAGTAATGTTGCAATGTGTCAAACATAGTCGCATCATCGTAATGTGACGAACATAGCCATATTGTTCCAATGTGATGAACATAGCCTAGTCATCGCAATGTGATTACAAGAACCTCGTCGTCGTAGTGTGACGCAAATATCCTCTCATCATAATGTGAGAAAATTTTCCAAATGCCATTGTCTCGTGAAGATAACATATTGTCGCAATGTGATGTACACAACCCATTGTCTCGCGAAGATAACTCATTGTATTATTAATGTAATAATGTATTGTTAATGTATTAACATTTGTTTATTAATTTTTTTGTTTAAAAATTAAGATTTAAAATTAATATATGTTTGGTTTTTTGTGTTATAATAATATTGTTTCTAAAATTATACATGTAAATAATGTTTTTCACAATATTATAAATATAAATACAAGATGAATTATAAATATCATTATTTATAAATATGAATTGTTTTTTATGGTAATAATGTAATGTATTTATTAATGCATTATGCATGTAAATAAAATGTTTTTCACAATATTAACAATATCAATACAAGCTCGGGATGTCTTAAACACTAATTTTATTATAAATGCATTAAAATTTAAAGGAAAGTTATCACTCTTGTTATACATTTCAATTATTGTTAATACTTATTAGGTATAGGGTTAGAGTTAGACTAGGATTTTAGTTATTCTCATTAAAATTAGGGTTATGGTTTTATGAAAGTTAAAATTATTTGTATTAAGGTCTATTTTATAATAATAAGAAAATAACAATTTGTATTAAGAAAATAATAAGAGTTATTAGAGTTTCTATTAGGAACACATTTGGACTAGGATTATTCCTATTAAAATTTAGGTTAGGATTATTTGTATTAGGGTTTGTTTTATAATAAGAAGAAAAAATATTAAAAAAATAATTTAATACTTTATTAATGTATAAATAATAATGTATTACAAATATATTTTTACTCTTACTCTATGAATATTGTATGAATATTGGGTTAATACATTAATATTTTAATGTATTATTATATTTTTTTGGACATTTTAGTACTTTATTAGGTTTGTATAGATGCTTTATTAATATATTAATATTTTATTAATTTTATTCAAAGTTTATAAATATATTCATTAATTAACTAATTCTTTAATGATTAATGTAATAATGTATTTTTTCTTTAACAATTGTATAATGTATTAATACAATATATTATATATTATTAAGGTATTTATTAATTAAAATATTACATTAATACATTACATTATACATTAATGTATTGATACTTAATTTATACATCACATTAAGGTGTAAATTAATTAATTAATTAATATTTTAATTTTATGTATTAATACATTAATTAATAAATGTTTTATTTTATTAATTTATTGATAAGTTATATTAATTAATATTTAATACTTAATAGGTTATATTACTTTATTAATTAATTAACATGTTATATTAATAGATTAATTAATTAATAGATTGTTATTAATTAATACTTTAATTTAATTAATAAAGTTTTAATTTCTTACTAACCTAATAATTTTTTTTTTTAAATAAGAGGTAATATTATATTGAGATCCTTCAAAAGTCTGAGATAGAGTTCCAAAATACAACTATGACCAGGCTGCATTTACTAGACTGCCCCAGCATGGGGAAACCAGTCCAGCCAGCCCGTCCAATTCCTTGATCACACCAGTCATAAGTTAAAACAACGACAAGAGGAAACAGTCTGTTTGTCTTTTAGGCCTAGATTCTAAGTAAATAGACATATACTAAAATTAGACACCTGGCTGGTAGGTAGGCCATGTGGCTGGAAGGTCACCTAGCCAAGGCTCCTCCTCGATATACGTCACTCCATAGTCCCATTGCTCGCTAGCTTCTTCTTTGCACGCAGGTTCCTCGTTGCCGTCCTTTTGCTCCTCCTGCTCCCGACCTAATTCCGTTGGATGCTACATCTTGTCCTGAGTTTCCTCTTTATCGGCCTCGGTGTTCTCCATTGGGCTGGTATCGACAGGATCCGAGAATAAGACTTCGTGCATAGAAGATATAATTTGCAGAAAGCTTGCCACCTTTTCTTCCGTTGCTTGTATGCGGTACTGTAGGTCCGCTACCTCGTGTCGTAGCTCAAAAACCAGATCATACAAGGCTGACAGACTTTCTGTGAACTGCACCCTATCAACAGACTCATGGAGACAAGGACCTGCTCGGTTGGGCCTGCTGTGAAGAGACGGTCCATCTTCCAAGTTGCTCAGAGGGTCGCGGGAAGGCATGGAAGTGGACGGATGCGCTGAGGGGTGGTGAGACAACTGCAGAATTGAAATTGGCATGTGAGAAATGATGGCCATGGAGTTGAACTGCGGGGCGCACAGAGAGACAGGGATGGGCTTAGACTTCTGGCTAGGGGAGGAGTCGGTGGAAGTCGAATCAGAGGATGTGATCGAGGGTCTTCGCGGCTTCCAGGGGGAGCCTCGCCTCGGTCTACCCCTGGGACGAGTCATGGAGAACTTTGTGTAATCGTCCAAGAAGACTAAAACCCCTCGGTGAAGGATTATGCTCTGAACCACGTTGCTCCGGTGAAAAAGAACAGAGGAGGGTCTGCGCTACAATGGGAAGGGCTCTGCATCCGGCATACAGAGGTGAGTCCCATACATTACGAACGAAGCCATTCAAATTTGCGTCGAGGAGGAAAGGACTGGTGCATTAATGCACCCTCACATCACATTAAAACTCATTTAAACGCTGGGTAGGGTGGTGGGCTGTGGCACAAGTCCATCACGTGGCTCCATGCCATGCTGCCCATTGCCATTGCCCAGATTTTACCACGTCGGTCGCTCTAACACCCCATCCGAGGGTAATAACCTAATAATTTATTAATAATGTATTTATTTATTAATTTATCAATAATTTAGTAATACTTTAATAGTTATTAATAACCATATTATTAATAATTTATTTGTTCTTTATAAATTTATTAATGTATAATGTAATAATATAATATATAAGATATTAATAAGATATTTACTAATTAAAATATTATATTATACATTAATGTTTGATACTTAATTTATATATCACATTAAGGTATTAATTAATTAATTAATATTTTAATTTTATGTATTTATGTATTAATACGTTAATTAGTAAATAGGTTGTTATTAATTAATATTTTGTTATTAATACATAAATAGGTTGTTATTATTTATTAATACTTTGTAATTAATAGGTTGTTATTAATTAATACTTTGTTATTAATTGGTTGCTATTAATTATTAATTAATACATTAATAATGTATTAATTAATTAATATATTTAATAATATATTAATGTATTTATTAATTAATATGTTACATTATTAATGTATCCATTAATTAATACATTATCAATGTATCACTCAATTAATATGTTATATTACACAAATGAAAATTAATATTTTAATTTATACATTAATAAACCATTAAATTATATACATTAATATAAGATATTAATGTATTACATTAATACATTATAATTATATATTAGTGTAAAGTAATAATTAGTTAACACATTAATGATCATCTCTAAGACATGTTGTTTAGTGAACTAGTAATAAACACTTTATAAAAGTGAAAAATGATGGCCATTTGCCTATTCAACCACTTTTATAAAATAGTTTTATTTTAAATTTTAAATTTTATTTTTGGAAACTTTAATATATGGATGTTTTATTAATGTATTTATTAATATTATTTTTAATGTATGAATGTTTTATTAATCTATTAAATTAATAATAATTTAATACTTTATTAAGTTTTTTCATACTTTATAAATGTATTTATTATTTAACTAATTCTTTAATGATTAATGTATTTCTTTATTAGTATAATAATAATGTAGTAGTTTAATATTTGATTTTATGTAATAATTTGTTTTTGTTCTTTATCAATTTACTAATGTTTTCTTAAATTATTTTTTGATGTATAATGTAGTAATGTATAAATTAATTAATACAATATATTAATAAGGTATTTATTAATTAATATGTTATATTTATATTTTAATATATTGATAGTTACTTTACAAAATGTATTCATCATTTTTATATATAATATTAATAATATATATATTTTTATTACTATTAATAATATAATAATGTAATTTTTTATTATTATATTAATTAATTGAATATTTATATATTTATTAATTAATATTTTATTACTTTCATACATTTATGTAATATTATATTAATGATCAAATTATTTATATATCATTAATGTATTATTATTTTATTAATATATTTAACAATCTCTTTATACTTTACTAATATATTAAAAAACTTACTTAATTAATTAATTAATATGTTAATTATTACTTTGTTTTTTTTAATGTGTTTAGTTTAGTTCTATTTTTTATTATCACATTATTATTATTATTATTTAGTTTATTATTTTGTTATGTAGTGTTTTATTTCTTATTAATTAATTAATATTTTATTTGTTATTAATATTAATTATTAATTAAAAAATAATTTATTAGTAATTAATAATTTTCAATTATTTAGTTATACTTAATTAATTATTAAAAATTAAGTAATTAATTATTATAATATAATTAATTATTAATAATTAGTTTTAAAAAATTAAAGATAATTATTTATTATTTATTATTTATTTATTACATTTAAAATGTATTAATTTATTAATGGTTGTATGTTGATTGTCAACTAACAACAACCACATTTATGTAAAAAGTGGTTAATATACGTCGATCGACGTCATTTTCCACCCTTTTAAAATTAATGGCGTCGATCGGCGTATATCAACCACTTTTTATATAAATGTGATTGTTGTTAGTGTGAACACATTATTTGAAATTATTTAAAGATCTCGAAGATCATCCCAAGTTCTTTGTGAGTTGTTCCTGCGATGCGAGTGCAAGTGAGTTGGAGAAAGTTGTCCTGGAACACTAATGGTCTATAATCGAAGGACGGTTTTAGATATTTGTAACGAAATCATTACAAAATTTGCACCCAAAAGAAGTGGGTCCATTGATTCACCCAAAAGCAATGGGTCGCTTCATTCACTAGGTAGGTGGATAAAAGGGTTGTTTACTAATTAGAGGTGAATCCATTATATGATTAAACATTGGTTCGATTATGGAATAGAAGATATAATTTTTATTACTTTTTCAAATATCATGTTACTAATTCAGATTTATATTTGGAAGTTCTCCAACCCCCGGGGGGCATCTCAATTGGCAAGTGTCGTGATATAGCGTGTTATGTATGATGAGGTTCCAAGTTCAAATCCCCCCGATTGACCCATGCCTGCGGAAGGGGCATACGTATGACACCTGGAGGTTATAGTGGTAGCGGTCAGAATCGACCCCGTGTCACGCGAGTACGAGACCAGCCCAGTTGTCGATTCCGCCAGCATAAAAAAAAATAATAATAAAAAAAAAAAAATTAAAAAAAAAAATATTTGGAAGTTCCCCTTGAAAAAATGATTTGGTATCTGTAAGAGACAATATTACACCACTTAAATTCATTTTGGGGATTTAGAATTTAAAAAAATATAAGAATTTATGGACATTTTTAATATATTAAAACATATAGATATTAAAGAGAATTAAGTATAGGAATTGAAATAGATATTTTTGAATCGGATTTGTATACTTTAAAATCAAGTATAGGAATTTGAATAAGTATCTTTGGATTTGGATTGTATACATTCTTGAAGATCTTGAACAATGTTTCATTCTTTTTGGATGTTTCTCCTTTATATTGTTAGGTATGAAAATGACTCAAATTATCCAAACTCTATATATTCTCCCATCAATATATTCTCCCATCAATTTATATTATATTGTTAGGTATCAAAATGGCTCAAATTATCCCAAACTCTATATATTCTCCCATCAATTGTGGAATATTTCGAAATGGAAAATTTACATGTCTTTCAAAATTAACACACAATTTATATGTCTTTCAAAATAAATCGAGGGGCCTCTGGGGGGGCAGCTCAATTGGTAAGTGCCGTGAAAATGAAGTTCCATGAGGTTTCGAGTTCAATTCCCCCCGACTTACCTTGTGTGCCGCGTAAAGGGCATCGTGGGCACACCTGGAGGTTATAGTGGTAGCGGTTGGATCACACGACCACGTGTAACGCGAGCACGTGCCCAACTAGTTGTTGATTCCTCCAGACACAAAAAAAAATATATATATATATATATATATATATATATATATATATAAATAAATAAATCGAGGGAAATTCATGAAGATGGGTGCCAAACACCCGAAAGTTCTAATATAATTTAATGGAGATATTTGTAACCCACGAATGTGTAGGTGTTTTTTTAAAATTCAAGAATTTCTTCTAAACAACGTGGAGGTTTTTTGAACCACCATGCTCAACTAAGCAATGTAAAAAAATGAGCATGGGATTTAGAGAAATATAAATTATAGAGGAATATTCCACTCTTAAAACGAGTTCAGTGTATTTTAATTAGCAACAAGTAGTTAATATAAGTCAGTAGTTTGAAAAGGTGGAAAGTTGATATAAGTCAGTAGTTTGAAAAGCTAGAAAATAATAGGGATGGAAATGTATATTTATAAATATAAATATATACACATAACATTTTTATAATATTAAATAATTTTTTTATAATATTAAATAAATAATATAATAAACATGTTTATAATATTAAATAAAAAAATATAATAGACATATATATATATATATATATATATATATTAAAATAAATTTATTTATATATATAAATATATTTAAATTTGTCAATTGGGTGAAAGATTGATTGTTGACTTATCTAAGGAGGTTCAATTCCTATAAGTGACATATTGATGACTTTAACTTAATGCCTCGATGAAATGTTTGGGAACTCCCATGTTCCCTCGTGATCATATTTTCTTTGGGTGTAGTGAACCACAATATATATATATATAATTTTAAAGAAGTGATCATTTAACATTATAAATATATTGAATATGTATTATATTTTTTATTATGTATAAATATATTTATTATATAAATAAAAACACACATATAATTATAATAAAAATAATAATATATTTCCCCCAGATGGGGTGATAGAAGGAGGCCAGGTGTCGAGGGAAGTAAATGCCCCATGCCACCACCCCTCCCCTCAACCTCTTCGAGATGCTTGTCATTTATTTGAGGGGGATGATAGTGCATCTGCACAATGAGGGTGCCTTAATGAATTGCTTAGAGTGCGAGCCATAATATCACAGGAATGGTATGGGGTGGATTTGGGATGTTAACTCGGCCTTAATGATGTTCTTCATCACCAATTTAGGATTTATTTCGGAGGTTAAACATGACTCCATCCATTCTTCTCAGGTATTGTTGCGGGCTTTCTCCTCTCCCTTTGGTTTTCTAGTTTTCTTTCTAGCTTTCTTCTCCCCCTCGGGTGTTGTCGCTAGTTGTTTGGTTTTCTTACCCTCTCTTGCAATTGCTATGCCATGCGAGAGGGGAAAGTCGAAGCGCGACCTGACTTATTCAACTTCATGGATAGAAGGCTCTATTTGGGTCCTTCCTCTACTCCAGTTCCACCCGCTAGCTTAATGCCTCGATGAAATGTTTCACAGCTCCCATATTCCCTCATGATCATATCTTCTTTGGGTGTAGTAAACCACATTGAATATATATATATATATATATATATATATATATATAATTTTAAAGAAGTGATTATTTAACATTATAAATATATTGTATATGTATTATATTTTTTTATAATGTATAAATATATTTATTATATAAATAAAAACACATATATATAATTATAATAAAATTAATAATATATCTCCCCTGGATGGGGTGACAGAAGGAGGCCACGTGTCCAGGGAATTAAATTCCCCATGCCGCCACCCCTCCCCTCAATCTCTTTAGGATTCTTGCCATTTATTCAAGGGGGATGTTAGTGCGCCTACACGGTGAGGGTGTTTTAATGAATTTCTCAGAGCGTGAGACAAAATATGACAGGACTGGTACGAGGTGGATTTGGGATGTCAACTCGGCCTTAATGATGTTCTTCATCACCAATTTGGGATATATTCAGATTTTAAACATGACTCCATCCATTATGTTTAGGTATTTTCGTTGTCTTTCTCCTCTGCCTCTGGTTTTCTGGTTTTCTTCCTAGATTTCTCCTCCTCCTCGGGTGTTGTCACTAGTTCTCTAGTTTTCTTACCCTATGCTGCAATTGCTATGCCATGCGAGAGGGGCAAGATGAAGCGTGGCCTGACTTATTAAAACTTCATGGATAGAAGGCTTTGTTTGGGTTGTTCCTCTGCTCTAGTTCCGCCCCCTTCCTTTGATGCAGCGCCGCCTTTGGATAATTTACCTTTCACCGACTAAAATTGGGTGGGGGATGAAGGAACCCAGGTATTCAGTGAGGAAGAGAATTCTTTTGTACCTCCCCAGGAACCTTTAAATTCTTGTCTCTTTTCATCCTCAGACTTATAGGCCTCTCCCCTCCATTAGGCCCATCAGATTGATGTCAAACCCACTTCAGCTATGGAGACCTACTGAGTCGAGGAAGAAATGCCTCCTACTTTTCATGATGACAAAATTTAGGGAGAAGCTCGACCAAGAATTGAGCCTCAACCCATTGCAGATTCGTCCCCAGAGGTGCCTAGCTTGTGTCGTTTCTCAGAAGGGAACATATAAATCATCTTTTAGCTAAGAAGAGATGTCATCGACCAACTTCACCGTCATATTATCCTTTGTCGTCTCCTGGACACCTTCTTCAATTCTCTTTCAAGCGAGCCTATCAAGAGAAGATGCTTGACCTGCAACCAACCATATGTTTTTTCTCCATCTTGGCCACATCCTCCCAGTGGCGATGGCAATCTGATTTTTCCCAATGTTTAATTTCCATTTTTGCATGTCGTTTATCTATGTCCAAAATACTTATAGTCACTATTTTTCATAGGCTCAATTTTGCTTTTTAGTTACTATTGCACCACCATACAGACATGAAATCTCTTTTTAGACTGCACAACCTATTCTGATTTACATATATATGGAAGAACAGGTTGATAGTGATGAAGACCCCTAACCCCTCCTAGGGTCTGTGCAACCTCTCGGTATAGGGTCGTTCAAAAGATGGAGTTAGATTAGCTCATAGGATCCCTTCGAGCCCTCAAAATCACAAACATAGGCATAAAAATGTATTACTCAAATGAAAATTCACTTCTTTAGAAGTCCTCGAGCACTCGCAGAGCATCCTCGGAGACCATGGGCTATAACTTTCTTTCCCCAAAAGTTTCAGGACTTCGGGGCTCTCACACTTCGGGAGTTCACACAAAAGAGAACCCTAATCCTTCGGAATTTCGGAGCGATGGAGTGCAAAACCTCTAACACGAATCGACGACTCACAGCGTCTGGACTAACCAATGGAAAAGATTGATTTTCGGAGAACCGAGCTTCGACGGGTCTGCCTTCTCCAATAAACAACTCTTCTCGGAGAACCCATCTCCGAAGTAAATCAAATGACTCTCGTTCCCCCATCAGATCGATGGTTTTCACAACACTCCATTGTTTCGGGCTTCGGGAGTTTTAAACCTTTACTCCATCGTTCCACCGGAGCGTCAAACTCATGAACTCGCAGAGGGCCTGAATTGATGGCTGCCATGCTCTGACAATTGGATGGTCTCGATCTAATTTGGGCTTTGGAAGTTTAGAGATACTAAACTTTGTTACCTGCTATCCCTCCATACTCCTGGTTTCTCAAAATTGGATTATTGGTTGTCGTCTATCCTTTGAAACATACGGAGGTGATTTTCTCTGCCCTCCGGGACTTTGGGGGTCCCAACTTCTCCACACTCTTAAACCTCCGAACATGTAGAATGTCAAAGAACTCTGATGGTTATCCCTGTCATAGCTTCTCCGGATCTGACGATTGTGATATCTTTTGTCAATCTCGAATGGATCTCATCCGTTGGCCTCCAAAATGTAAATCTATTCCCCTTTTCGAGGGATCTCGGTCACTAATTCTCCTGAGCTTGACCACATGAGGTATGTTTGGAACTCAACCGCCTCCTTTGAACACTTCAGATGGTCCAGGCTTAGAAAAATTTCTAAGACTCTTCCACTAGACACGGATACTCGCTATCTCTCCTGATATTTTTTCCTTCAAGGTATTTCCAACCTTNTTTGAACCTATGAAAGGTTTTGGACTTAGATATTTTTCAGAAAATATCTTCATGCACTCCTTGTGTTCATCTCCTCTGAGACTTCCTCAACACTTTGGCTAAGTGTTGGCCCGACACATGCCTTGCATGGGTCTTCTCCAGTATTTTCTCTCCACTGAGAAACTTTGTAGTCCTTGCACTTCCTTTTCAAAACTTCACATTACCTCTCCTAAGCTTCTGAGTCAATCTTGACTTGGCATTCTCAAACCTTGTGGGAACTGTGCACTCCTTGCAACAGGGTTCTCAAAATATAAACAATTGAAGCTTATAGAAACATCAAAGGTTCCCACACTTAATCATGAAAAAAAACTGAGACAGATGAAACATATAAAACAGATAAAAAAAAAAAACATCACATGTACTCAATGAACTTAGAAATAGAGAACACCACCCATTTGGAATCAAACCTCTCTATTTGTATTCCTTCAACAAAGTATGTACATGGAATCATACAGTTCTCTGCAACTCTCTTTAGAAGAATTCATAATAATATTCAGCAGCAAAATGCAATTGTCTTCAACAACGTTATTTGGGCATCAGTTTCATATATTTATACACGAAGGGATTCTCGAGCCTTCCTGCTGACTACTTTAATGCTATCCTATAAGAATTAAAGGCACCTATCTACTAGGATTTATTACAATAAATGGCTATTAAAATCAGATCTGAGCTAATGCTCAACATCTGTATAATTCTTATCTGAAAATTAAGAGTAATTCAAAATTTGGTGGCCTTATGCGATGACTCTGGCCTCAAAACATTAAAAGGATTTTAATACAATAATTTTGAAACATCAAAACGATGCACCCTCCTTGGGATCAAAGTCATTTTGAAATGCGCGCACTGGTGTTGAGTTGTCCTCCACTCTACCTCTTTAATTGCTGATGGCGATGCTCCTACATCATACTCCTTTGGAAAAACGAATCATGGAATCTTTCCCATGAGCTCCTGCACTATTTTTCGAGGCTTTCAAATATCAGATTCATTCACCCAACTAGCATCCTTTGTTGGGTGATCCTTCCACTTCACTAGGTACTCAAAATAAGTCTTTCGCCTAGTCTTCTTACCAATCCTTTGTTCTATGATCTTCTCCATTTGTGGATTTTCAGTTGTGGGCATGTGCTTCTCCCACTGGATCTCTTTCTGATCATATGATCCTTCAACATTATCCATCCTATAAGGATACATGTATGCAACATTGAATATGGGTGATATTTCCACATCTTCTAGCAACTCAATCTCATAAGCATTCACAACAAACTTTCTAAGGATTTTGCATGGTCTTATCTTCTTAATTTTCAATTTATTATATGTTCCCCTTGGAAACGTTTCCTTCCTCAGATGCACTAGAACTTGATCTCCAATTTTGAAACGGGCCTCTCTTTTCTTCTGATCAACTCAACTTTTATATTTTTTACTACTATTATGTAGCTATCCTTTTATCTGATCATGAAGCTTTTGCATTTTTGTAGCAAAGTCTTCTTCTCCTGCACTTCGGAAATCATCATGGCTCAAATATCTCAACTCTGAAATTCCTCTCGAATGTATCCCATACACTATTTGAAATAGGATTTTTCTAGTTCTTCTGTTTGATGAATCATTATAAGAAAACTCTGCCTGGGGTAGAATTTGATCCCACTAAATATGATGTTGAGTGACCAAAATTCTTAGAAAATTCCCTAAACTCATGTTTACTACCTCTTTCTATCCGTCTGTCTGAGGGTGATATGTTGAACTAAATGACATATTTGTCCCCAACTTCTTCAACAAAGTTCTCCAAAAGTGTCCCACGAATTTGGTATCCCTGTCTGAGACTACACTTCTTGGAAAGCCATGCAATCTCACAAATTCCATACAAAATAATTTTGCTATGTGAGTAGCATCACTGGTTTTCTGGCACGGTATGAAGTGTTCCATCTTTGAAAATTTATCAACCACAACAAATATGGAATCAGTCCCCCTCTGGGTTCTTGACAATCCCAACACAAAATCGATGCTTATTGTGTCCCACAACCTATCTAGAATAGACAATGGTTGATACAGACCAATGTTTTGTTTCTTCCCTTTAGCGTACCGGAAAACTATGCATTTTTCCATGAAATTCTTCACATTGGACCTCATACCTGGCTAATGGTATGAAGAAATCAATTGTGCATAAGTTTTATCATGGTTGAAATATCCAGCCAATCCTCCACTGTGTTTTTCTTTCAACAAATTGTCTCTCATTGAGCATTTCAGAATACATAGTTGGCTTCCTTTGAACAACAATCCATATTGAATTAGATACTCGACCCACTGGATTCTGTCTTTTAGTGAAGGGTTCTCACATGCTTCGTAAGCCTCTTCAAAATCTAGATCTTCACGATACATTTCCTTATGGTGTTCAAACCCTAAGGCCTCCACTCGAAATTCCTACATAATTTGACATCCCATGCTCAAATCATCAACAACTTTGTTAGCGCTACCACTAATGTGCTTAGTAAAAAAATTAAAATTATTCATGAATTCTACCCATTTAGCATGTCTTTGGTTCAACGTTTCATGTTTGGTTATGAATTGTAAAGCTTGATTATCACTGTACAAAATAAACTCCTTTGGAACAAGGTAGTGCCTCCATTTTTTCAGAGCCTGTATCACAACATAAAATTCCTTATCATACGTGGAATAATTCCTCTTGGTGTCATTCATATTCTCACTTAAATAAGCAATGGGCCTATTTTCTTGGCTCAAGACTGCACCAATAACTACTCCACTTGCATCACACCTTACTTGAAATATTTTCTTGAAATCTGGAAAAACCAGAATCAACTGTTCTGTTATCTTCTCCTTTAATACTCTGAAACTTTTTTCATATTTTGTTGTCCAATTAAAGGATTTGTGATTTTTTTTTATGGTGTCTAATATGGGTGCACAAATTCCACTAAAATTCCTGATGAATTTTCTATAAAAACTTGCTTATCTATGGAAGCTTCTCACGTCAAATATGCTTCTCGGAGAAGGCCATTATTTGATTTCCCTCACCTTCTCTTGATCGATCTTCAACTCATTTGAAGAGATCACAAAACCCAAGTATATGAGTTTTGTCTTTATGAAAGAGAATTTCCTCAAATTTATTAGTGACTTCTTCTGTTGTAACCTCTTCATCACTAATGTCAAGTGCCTTGAGTGCTCTTCTTCATTTTTACTGAAGACTAGGATATCATCCAAATATACAATAACAAATTTACCTATGAAGTCCTTTAGTACTTCATTCATTAATATCATGAATGTGCTTGGGGCATTTTTTAAGCCGAATGCCATAACAAGACACTCATACAATACTTCATTTGTCTTGAATGTTTTCTTCCATTCATCTCCCTCTCTCATTCTTATCTGTTGATAGCCAGTTTTCAAGTCTAGCTTGGAAAAATAATGTGCTCCACTTAAGCAATCCATCAAATCATCCATTCTAGGTAACGATAATCTATACCTCATGGTGATATTGTTGATGGCTCTAGAATATGTGCACATTCTCCAACCTCCATCTTTCTTTTGACTTAACACAGTTGGTACTGCGCATGGAATCAGAATTTCCCTAACCAAAACTTTATCCAACAACTCTTGGACTTGCTTCTTAACATATTCATTCTCTTGAGGTTTCAACCTATATGAAAATTTATTTGGTATACATTCTCCTAGGATAATGTCAATGTGATGATTGATACTCCTGATGGGTGGTAAAGAATGAGACAATCAATGGAAAAATCATCCACAAAAGTGCTTGTAAGGATGACTCTGAGCCTTCTCACCACAGTGAACTGCATCTCATGTTCCTTCTTGAATTCATTTAAAAGTTCCTTCCCACTCATGAGAAGTATTCTTGGGCTGGCTTCTTCCTTCATTTTCTTATCCTCCATTGGCAACAACATGTGTGTACGACCATTCTACTCGAGGGTGTAGGTATTATTTAGATCATCATGCATGAAATTTCTGTAAAATTTCCATTGTATTCAAAATAGAACATGAAAAACCTCCATGGGTATTACATCACATAAACTTTCATCTTTATAGCCTCCTATCTTAAATTCAACATTGCATTGTCAACTTACAATAACTTGGAGTCCCTTCTGCAACCACGATACCTTGTACGGGTTTGGGTCTGCAGTTGTCTCCAGCTCCATGTTTTCTACCATTTTTGTGGATACCAAATTATTAGTGCTCTCACTGTCTATGATTACTTTGCATACCCTATCTTTGGTCTTGCAAGTAGTCCCGAAAAAACTGTTTCTCTGAACTAGCTGTTTTGTTTCTTTCTCTGGTTTTAAGAGAATTTTCCTCATCATGAGGGACTTCCCATATTCCCCTACTTCTGCCTCAACGTTTCTCTTCTATGCTTCGAAAATGTGACTTTCTCCACCTCCTTATTTCTTCCTCTTAGGACATTCACAAGACATATGCCCCATCTTTCCACAGGCATAGCATTTTACTTCTCCTGCTCTGCCTCTTCCTCTTCCTCGAGGAAAAGAGTTTATGTCACCATATTGTCTCCCTCGAGATCTTCCTCCTCTTTCTGTATGACTATGGGTCTTTCCAGCCTCATCTTTTGGCTTCTGGAAATTATCTCGAACAATTCCTTTGCCTCTTTTCAGAATTTTTCCTATGTTCCACTGGATTTTCTTTCTTGCTAACTTATCCTCTGCTTTCAGTGCCACCTGATAATCATCTTCCTTTTTTATCATCATCATCAGGTTGATTTCATCCTAGATTTCATATCTCAGACCATTAATATACCTAACAACCTTTTCCTCGTCACTTTCACAATGTCCTGCTCGGATGTTCAGCATATAAAATTCCTCTGTATATTCCTTCACTGTCAACCCCTTCTGTCTCAGGTTCTGCAATTTCCTGAATATATTTATCTGATAGTCCTTGGGTATGAACTTAGCCTTTATCTTGACTACCATTATATGCCATCTCTTAATTTTATGTTTTCCCTTATACCTCCGATCAACTTGCAGTTCATCCCACCATAGTGTTGCATGTCCTTTTAGCCTTGTGACAACATGCTTCACCTTTTCCTCATCATATATCTCCTCAGAGTCGAAGTACTTGTCTAAAGAACTTATCCAATCCAACAAATCTTCAACATCTAAATTTCCTTCATACATAGGGGCTTCTATTTTTTCTCTGGCTCCCATTTTTACAACAACTCTCAACAAGCATTCCTCTGCAACTTCTTCTCCTACATATCCTTCTACTTACATTTCCTCACTCTTGGCCTCGTTGATGTCACCGACATTGGGTTCTTTTCTCTGTGATGTATCCATGACATCCATCCTCATAAAGAGTTGTCTCATCTCTCGTTCCATGGCTTGATTCACTGCAGGTCTCTCCCCACGTCCTCTAAGCGGCATGGTTCTAAAATTTTCCTTCTCCCACAGAGCTTAATTCAGCTCTGATACCACTTGATGCATTTCCCCTCCCTCGACTAGGGCCTGCTCGACCTATCGGTCTAGGATCGTTCAAAATATGGAGCCATATTAGCTCACAGGATCCCTCCGAGCCCTCAAAATTACACACACAGACCTTAAAACATATTACCCAAATGCCAATTCACTTCTTTGCAGGTCCACGAGCACTCGCAGACCCTCCTCAGAGACTGTGGGCCAAAACCGTCGGATGTAATTTTATTTCCTAGAAATTTTTGGGACTTCAGGGCTATCACACTTCGTGATTTACCACAAAATAGAATCCCAATCCTCTCGAATGTCGGAGTGACGGAGTGTCGAACCCCTAACATGGATCGACAGCTTGCAGCGTTTGGACTAACCAACGATGAAGGTTGATTTTTGGAGACCTGGACTTTGGCTGGTCTGACTGCTCCAAGACACAACTCTTCCTAGAGAACCGAACTCTGAAGTAAATCAGATGACTCCTGTTCCCCCATCATATCGACGGCTATCGCAACACTTCGTTGTTTCAAGCTTCAGGAGTTTTTAAACCTTTACTCTGTTGTTCCACCGGATCGTCAAACTCATGAACTC
>JASDQU010242370.1:98133-112911 GCA_032191745.1 Picea mariana | reverse complement strand
CGGATTTGCAAAGTGGCAAAAATTGCCTTTACCGGACAACACAGAAATCACCTTCACGGATTTGTAAAGTGGCAGCGCTCTATTCAATGCTTAATACAGTGCGTTTTATATGATGGCAACAATGCTACACTGGAAACCAACGATGGCAGCAACAACGACTTTACTGCTCCAAATCGTGCTCCTCACAATGTGTTTAACTCACATGAGCTCACCTACGCTCCGATACCATGAAAGAATGTGAAGAGCATGAAGAATCCAAAATGTACACGCAGAAATGGAAGGGCTTCATCCAGCCGTCTCTATTCACAGAATATATATGATCTTACAATGGTTTTACAGTCATGCATAAAAGCATGCAGACTTAACTACGAAAAATAGAATAAAGCTCTAATTTTGGAAAACGCAGAAAAACTGCATTTACCGTGAGTAATTACTATTTCTAACACGGACCATGGGTGTTTTAAGAGATCTCACTTTGAAGAAAACATCCATATCCGAGATATGTATGGTTGAAGGTGTTTACCCCTGGCTCCAAACGATTGACCTTTCAGAAAATATTCAGCTAAAGCAGGTGAGTACCTCTGTTCATCACACCAAACATTAATTCATATAATTGTGCTTTTTTTAATATTCTGTGCTAATTAAGAAACGTAGGAGTATTCTAGTAGTGTTCTGGTTGATGTGTGGCTTTGCATGGATGGGTGTGTAACCTCAAGCGATATCACAATTTGAATAGAAAAGCGCAATTGATACTTGTTCTAATTGAAGTTGGGAAATTTGTGAAGAAATCGCCCTCTAGCGACTGCTTATCAAATTTCATCTTGACGGGAAAAGTGGATGATGAGATGGTCGGTGTTCAATTTTTTTTGGAAGAACGAAATTCTTTTGAAGCAATAATAATATAGATATTTTGAATTTTGAATGGGTCGACTGAAATATTTGTGCAGGACGAAGGAGAAATGCGGCGGGAGATGTTTCAACTTGAATCTGATTTCTACTTTCAAAGGGTGAATATTGTGTCTAATACAAAAACACACGACTACCACGAACTACCGTCGATTGAAGTTTCCCGTTCACATGGTGCGATATTGTGGTTTATCATTCCGTGTATGTCGGTGGCTGTTCATTCCGTCTAAATTTTGATTGTCTGAATGATGTTCTGAAATCTCTTGTCGATAAATCTGCTTACGGGTGCATATCCCATAGTGCCGAGAAATCTGCTTACGAGTGCATATCCCATAGTGGGATGAGAGGCGGGAGAAGGCTTCCTGTATTTATGTGGACACAAAATTCGAAACTATATAAAGATCTCAAAGGTCGTCCCGAGTTCTTTGTGGGTTGGTCCTGGGATGCGAGTGCAAGTGAATTGGAGAAAGTTGTCGTGGAAAAAGGATGGATACTGATGTTCGATGATAACAAGCACGTCTTAGAAGTTTGTACACTAGCACAGCCGCTAACTTGCGGCTGATAACGCTGAAAGGGTAGACAGCTGAAATCCGTGGCGAAAATGAAATGTGCAGATAGATGAGGAAAGACAGAAAATGAAACGCAAAGGCAGCCAGAAAATGAAATGCCTGGACAGTTGACCAAATTTAAATGGTAATTTGAAAGGTTAATCATTTAAACGTGGCAATTATATAGTGCTACAGTAATTTCTTAATATGATTAGGTAAATGTTAAAAAGTAAACAGGGTAACGGATGCATTCAGAAATACAAGGAAGTTATGAAGAGTAAATTACATTTATTGACTTGGGAGGACGACTAAGAATATGCCAGCATCTTTAATTGTTAACCATCAAATTAAAATTTTAAATTAAAAGCCCATTATATGTGCTCATTATCAATAGGTGTACGCCTTTCGGTCTAAAAATCATCACAAAATTTACACTCAAAAGCACCTCGTCCCTTAGTTCACCCAAGGGCACTCATTAGGTGGATAAAAGGGTCATCTACTAATTAGTAGAGCTGAATCCATTATATGGTTACACATTGGTTCGATTCTGGGGATGGAATTTTTTCCAAATATCATGTCACTGATTCAGATTTATATTTGGAAGTTTGCTTTAGAATTAAAATATTATTTTAGTGTTTTATTTAATTGATTTTTTTTTATTAATATTTAATATATTTTAGTTGAATTGAGTCGTAGAGATTTGGTAATAGTCAATATTGTACCACTTGAATTCATTTGAGAGTTAGAATTTAAAAAAATATAAGAATTTAAGTATATTTTTAATATATTAAAATATATAGATATTAAGGATCTAGAACTAGGTATAAAGGGTTCAAATAAATATTTTTGGATTAGATTTGTATGCACTCTTCAAGATCCTGAACAATGTTTCATTCATTTCAGTTTTGGATCAACATTACTTTCGCTTATTTGCTTTTAAGTTCAGTTGGAAAAGTATGTAAACCTTATGTTAGGCAGTGGAAGCAAAAACTTAATAAGATTCTAATAGCAAAGAATATAAAACCTAGATTAAACTGATAATATCAATCACATAATTGACACACTGATTTATGTGGAAACCCAATATTGGAAAAAATAGGGGCAATGATAATCAATATTCTTATTATTAAAGGGAAAATTGCAATAGCCATCACAGGAATACAACCATCCACTCCCCACATACACAGTGCACTCCACAATATTACACTCTATACACCTTGCATTCTCACCTATATGTATATATAACATCTCTCAAACAATTAGACAAACTGATTATAAAAAGATCCATCTGTTTCACAATCTGTTAACAAAAGAGTGCATGCATGCACATTCTAAATATAGTTGCATGCATGTGCATGTGACCGCATGGAAAATTCGTTGGAATGTTTCCAACAATCTACATCTAGACAACAATTTACCTTATGTATCATGTCCTTAATTAATTCATCACCTTTCCTGCAAGTCAAGATAAGCCAAACACTATCAGAACTCCACAACTTCTCTAACAATGTTACATAAACATGTTTGCATGATTCGCTCCAATATGGAACATTTTTCCTCAATTAGTAACCTGTCTTGTAAACCGATGCACTTGTCCCATTTTGATACGCTGCACTTTAGTCAAATGCACAATGCTTTAACCACCACATAACACCTCATCTTGTACTTGTCCAAACTTACCCAATAGATCCTTGCATTCTTGCAAGACATAACTTGAGGTAGGTCTCCTCTTGTCCAAATCTCATGAAACGTAACCACAGACTAAATCACTGCAACCATTGTAGGTGATACTTGTGCTTCTGTGTTTAAAATACCCATTTCCATGCTCTTCAGTTGATTTTTCCATGTGTCCACTGACAACACCAACTGCATGTGAAATGCTGACCATTTCCCATAGAAATCATCAAACTTCCTACTAGCATATAATACTCGAGACATACAACCATTTTCTTGTTCATCAGTGACGACATAAACTTGAAGAAAACTTATAATGGAAAGCCAAAAGGATTTTATCGGTTTCACATTATTCATACTGAATTTCCTGAGTATCTTCACCGCATACTTCTGTTGTGATAGCCAAGCTTACCATATTTCCTATCTATGTGTATTTCCATGCCCAAGATTTATTTTGTTGCTCCTAGATCCTTCATAACAAATGTCCTAACCAACTAAGCCAACATGTTGATCTCAAACATGCTTGTGCTTTCTACAAGAATAACATTTAATGCCAAGATAATAAATATACCATAAACACAATGGTTATGCTTCTTGTAAAATTTGGCTCACCATGAAGGAATCAAACATATTGTACCATTTTCCTGGCATGCTTTAGGCCATATAATGATTCTTGAGTTTGCAAACAAATATTTTATTGCGATTCCGAACTAAGTGTTCTGGTTGTTCCAAATACATCCCCTTATAAAAAAAACTCCATGTAAAACAATTTTAACATCTAGTTGTACTAACACAACTAGTGTTAACACAACATGAACTAGAAACAAGCTTTTAACCACTGGTGAGAAAATTTCATGGAAATCAATACCTTCCAAATACCCTTCTACTAACAATCATGCTTTGAACCTTTCATCTTTTACTATGTTTGATTTTATAAAAGGAGATTCATCAAAAAATGCATCTTTGTCCATGATGATTATGTGGGTAGTAGGATCCCACAGTCTGCATCTCTCAACATCATCACCATATCAAAGATCTATCTATTTGATCTGGGTCCTATTTGGAATGGTGATAAAAAACATAAGCATCACAACCAAATAATTTCACATTTGAGTAATTACCAGATGACATGTTCATACCTCTTCTGAAATATTCCAGTCTTATGCAACTGATGGTGACCGATTTACCAGATAGCACAACCAATTTTGCCCATAACTATTGTTGCAACTTGGCATTACTGAACATGCCTATTCAATCCCATCTTCCTTGCAATACTTTCCACATTCCATGGATATGAACCTACCTTCATCATATATTCTCAAACACTTAATCGACCTACCAACACATCAGTGTTTCTATAGACCCACCTTTCTAACCTGGACACACTGCTCCACCTTGAATTTTGCACTCGAACAACTTTGACCAAATCTAGCGAAGCCAACCCAAGTGAACCTTTGTCACTCACCTCCAGGGACTTCAAACTGGAGTCTTAGTGCTCCACCTTAACATGAACATTCTCTTGACCAAATCCGGCCAAGTAAGCCTTCATCACTTACCTCCAAGCCCATTTACAATTGAGTTCACCAAGCCTTTTATAGGCTTCATTACATGCAATCCATGGACACAATACCACGGGATACCCAAACAACATGGACACAAAAAAACACCTGCTTTGACCTAAAACTCATATTTAACTCATTAACTCTTTTACTGAGTCAAGGTTAACCCAACATACATGCCCCTCCACATATTCATTCTAACTAAATCTATGCCTAGAATGTTCATAGGTTACTTGATAAACCAAGGGTACGCATGCCTATCCAGGTCTTACAAACATAAGCCCATTTACATGCAACCAATAATTTTTACAACTCTAAAGTTAATACATTTTTTATTATTATTTCACTGTGACTCAACCATCACTGCCCTACACCTTCTATGTGAACACAGGTGGTGAGACACAATAGACAAACAAAAATTCATCAACCATGCCTGTAACTGAATTTGTTTCTTTTGTGAATTCCTCTTTGGATGTTTGTTGTCTTTTCCAACAATCCTTCTTGAGATGCCCAGATTTTCCACAAAACCAACATTTTCCCTTACCCTTACTGTCTTTTGACTTAGACCTGGTTGTACCTTTCTGATCTTTCCCTCTTTCTGTAGATTGACCTCTGACCACCATTTCTTTTGCTGTTGATTTTCTTTATTGGATCTTCTTCTCATTTCCTCAAACAACAGAGCACCCACAATACTATCATAATCAATGGCATATGTTGAGATGAACCACATAAATGTGACCAGATGATCCCAAGACTCAGGAAACGAACACAGTAACGTAACTTCTTTGTCCTCATCTTCGTACTTTACATCCATACTAGATAATTGACAAATCAGAGTATTGAAAACATTCAAGTGATCAACAATTTTTGTCCCTTCTTTCATCTGTAAGCTGTACAACTGCCTCTTAAAGAAGATTTTGTTCGTCAAGGACTTTGTCATATACAAACTCTCTAGTTTTTTCCATAAACTCGTTGTTTTCTCCTCTTCATTGATGTTAAACAACACTCCATCTGCCAAACACAAATGAATGGTACTGAGAGCTCTTGCATCCAGATCTTCCCAGTGCTCGTCTGTAATGCTTGCCAGTTTCTTTTTTTTCCATCCAACACCTTTTGCAATCCATGTTGCACAAACAGATCCCGCATCTTAAGCTTCCATAACGTGAAGCTATTCTTACCGCTGAATTTCGCCACCTCAAACTTTGAACTCTATACTTTTTCCATTAACACAAATTCCCAAACCACTGCTTATAAAACCAAACTCTTTTAAATATGGAGGAATACTGATATGAACCCCCAAATATTTAATTAAAAGGATTTAAAAACTATTTTATATCTCATAAAAGGGTCAACCTTCCCTTTTAATAAAACACCTTTTTAAAACACCCTTTCACATTAAAAATAAAGTCTCACCTTTATTAAAGATTGATTCTCCATGTCTTATGCTTAATAAGACTAAAACGTTTAACTTATGGATTCTCGATTCTCCATGTCGAACTTCATACCATTCCTAAGAACCTTTAATTTTTGGATTAATCAAAGGTTGTCGCACCTTATACTTAAACAAGGATAGCATGTGACAAGTTCAATATTGTCGCACTGTTAAAAATGGAAAGCATTTGATAATTTGCCTGCGACACTATTGTCAAATTGTTGCACTGTCTATTACTTGCGACACTTTGCAAAAATTAAAAAATTCATAAGTGTTCCTGTGATTGTCACAGTGTGTGACAGGGACAACCTGCAACAATGTAATAAAACTCGTCTTAGGTCGATCCACTCCATTCGGCTTAGCTTGGTTAACCTGCTCTGCTATCCAATGATCAAATTTTCTTTTCATTTTCTCTTTGATCCTTCAACTCTCTACTCTGAGACCAGTTGTTAGGTAGCGGAAGAAAAAACATAGCGAAATTCTAATAGAAAAGAATATAAAACCTAGATTAAACCGAGAACAACAATCACACAATTGACATAGTGATTTATGTAGAAACCCAATACGGGAAAAAAACATGGACAATGATAATCGACATTCTTATTATTCAAGGGAGAATTACAATAGCCAGCACAGGCATACAACCATCCTCTCCTCACATACACACTGCACTCCATAGTATTGTGTCTTGCTCACACACTCTACACACCTTGTATTCTCACCTCTATGGGTATGCTCATATATATAGCATCTCTCAAAGAATTAGACAAACTTATTATACAAAGATCCATCAATTTCACAAACTGTTAACAGAAGAGTGCATACATGCGCATTCTAAATATAACTACATGCATGTGCATGTGCCCAAATGACAGATTTGTTGGCATGTTTCCAACACCTTGAACAACTGAAAGTGAATATAAAAATTAATGTTTTATTTTTGGTTGGTGGTTAATGTTCCCCATTAGCATTTGATGGTATTTGATTGCTTTACTATATTGTTGTAACCCGTCAATGAATTTATTTGATTTACCCTTAATTACAGTTCTTGTAATATAATTTATTCGAGATATTTGTGACCGAGGCTCCCAGAATGTGTAGGTGTTTTTTTAAATGCACGTATTTCTTCTAAAACAGGGTAGACGTTTTTTAACCACCATGTTTGTTCAAATAAGAATTTAAAAAAATGGGCATGGGCTATATAAATGCACATGTCCTCTGTTGAAACAGAACTCGATTTTTTATTTTAAAGATAAAAAATATCTCCCATACGGCAAATTAGAAATGCCTTTGTGATTCATTTTTGGAAAAAATGGTTAAAATCCAAATGAACGTATTTTCCAAACACTTTTTCAAATAATATTGCAAATGAACTTTAATGATAAAACTTAAGTAATGTTAAATTCATATCGGGATATCGAGATTCGCTGTTTTGAAATAACAATTTTTATACAAATCAAATCGCGAAACCCCGATCCTCGATTTCCCGGTACATTAGTCCTTGATCAATTCATCATTTACTTAAATCACATTTAAAAAGGGTTTTAAAACTTTAAGTTAATCAATCGGGAAATTACGATTCGCGATTTTGCAGAACAAGTAAACTTAACATCATATTCTCCGATTTTCCGATCCGCGATTTCAATTAATTCTTAAGTAAGGTTTAAAGTCAATCTAATTAATGTTAAGTATGATTAAGAATAATAATCTCATCGGGAAATCGCAATTCATGATTCTGCGAACAATAAGTTTTATATCATCAAATATCCCGATTCCCCGATCCGCGATTTTCCGATTTCCGATTTCTTGATTAACGAAATTACGAAAAGTTAAGCCGGATTAATTAAGATAATAATGGGTTTTAAACTAAATTAATACATCGCAATTTCGGCGATCGGGGTTTGCGATGACTTATTTTCTTGACATCGCAAGTCCTGAAACTCCGATGAAAGTGTTTTCGATCTTAAACCAAGGTTAACATTAATTAACCACTCTTCAAAGAAAAGGTTAAGGTTTAAAACTTTTAATAAATGAATCATTAATGTGATAATTTTCGATTTGGTAAGTTTCTATCATATTTAAAAATATCGCAAGAACTCAGGTACAAACATTAAATGCAGATTATCGGGAATATCTTTTGCATTTATTTCATAACATATGAACAAATCTCGAGGATTTTTATGATATATTCGAAATAATTATTGAAACGTTTGCATTATTTTGAAATTGAATTCTTCTATGTTACAGGCATTCGAGCGAATACAGAGTTTTCCTCCTCTTTTGGGCTATTCCATAATTGGCGGTTTTGCTTGCCCTGAAATCTTGCTGCTGAGGTATTGAACACAGAGCTGGTGAACATACGATCATGGCGCCTAAAAAATCTTCAAAGAAAACCGAAGAACAGCCGGAAGGTGACATCATTTCAAACACTTCTGTAGCTGGAGTAGTTCACAATCTTAAATCATGGGCTGCAATTGCAGAGAAAATGGAGAATGAACTTTCATATTTTGACAATGGCACAGACAACCATCTCCGAGACATCACCGAATCAGGTCTTCATAAGGTTGCAGCACGTCCGAGACTGGTTTCATATACATATATGATTGTCTGGGCACTGGATAAGGTGGACGTTCCGACAAGAACTATCCTAAACGAACAAAGAGCTATCATCGGCTCATTCAGGCCTGAACATATACAAGTAATGTATAAGCTATCTCCAAATTATAGGCACACTTTTAATAAAGAATTTGTAGCTTCTTTTCAACAAAAATAATGTGTAGAAGGTGGCCAAGCATATTCTGATATGATAAAAGGATGGTCAAGAGATGAGAACAAATTTAGGGCCGATGCACATGGGGTATATGCCACTGCTTCATTAAATGAATACATGGTGTATGTAGGAATGATGTTATGTAGACTCTTTGGTAGAAAAGATCCTTTTCATTTCAATGCAGACTAGACACCATTCTTAGAAGAGGTTTCAGAAGGACGTACTTTCAATTGGCATAAAATATTATCAAATAACATTGCCTCTGAAGTTATGAACTACAAAACAGCTAGGGAAAAGGGACAGCCAGTAGCCTTTTATATGTCGGCTTATATAATGGATGCAATTTTCTTTAAGACTCCATTCCCATTGATCAACTAGAGAGAGTTGGGATCCTTCCTGTACAGAGCCTGTCCATAAATATCATTCGGCTTTGTGGGAAGACAATGCCAAAGATAATTTTTATGAGGTATGTCATCATGTTATAATTCCTCTACATAGAATGTTCTTCGGATGTGAGCCTCTCTGAATTTCACATACTATTATAGAAAATCTTAAGACAGTTGCTGATTGGTTTATTGAAGAACATTTCTCATATGTTAGGGTTTATGGATGTTCTATCCCACCACATGCACTTCCAAAAATACTCCCAGATAGGTTAATTTGCAGAGAAGTAGCATATCAGTTGGTAAATGGCAGTATTGGACTTGAATTGAAAGCTCAACAGAAGAAGTCATGGCCATTTTTTCCTGTTTATCTAGGAAAATTTGCTTTGTTAAACTTCGGTCATTCCAAGGCAGAAGCAGAATCATTGAGTGAAATAAAATTAGTAGACATAGAACACAGGAAACATGATCCATATCAAGTTATAAATCGACATGTTGCATAGTGTGGATTGAAAGCATATGAACATGAAGACTCTTTTTATGATGATATTTTCAGAAATGCTAAGTCCTATGAAGAAGTTCAGAGCAGGGTGCAAACCTTGTCACCTGATGCACAGGTGGGGTTTGCATCTTTCCAAAGAAATAGAAGACGGTGTTTACCAAAGATTTTACAGGGAGAAGTGTCAACATCAGAGCAAGGGATAGAAACAATTCCTCCTGGTTTCGAAACTATTATTCAATATGATACAAGTGACAAAGGAAAATCGAAAGATTCTGAGATCCCTCCTCAGAACACAGAAATTTCCCAGAGAAAAGAGACACAAACAAAAAAAGGGAAAGGAGTAGAAACAAATCCCATACACCTTGATGATATTCCAGAAACAGTTGGGGGGATAGCTTCAAGGGAACTTGGGAGTCCCATAACAGTATTAACCCCACTACAAGCTACTTTTCGGAATCCTCATGAGGGAGATTTGTACATGAGTGATTTAGAACCAATTAGTAGAGATGAAATACTGTCATCAGATTATTTTTTCAGCAAGAAAAGGAAAGTTGTGTTGAAATAGGAATTACATCCTGTAGGTGAAAGGACAGTTAAAAAACACAAAATTATTATTGATGGAAAAAATCTTAAAGAAACTGAATTTGCTACAAAACTAGCGGGGACTTTGGGGGCCGTAGCATTGGCAAATATGTACTCTATAGGAAATTTAATTACCATGATGGAGCAAAAAGATCAGGAAATTACACATCTACAGGACAGACAGAAAGAAAATGAAAAATTGATTGAATGGGGTATACAAAAAGGTATTGAGCAAGCAAGGCTCAAAGATATACAGGAAATTCAGAAGTTAAATGAAAATTTAACTGAAGCAAAGCATATGATTCAAAATACCCAAGAACAAGTACAGGCAATGGGCCATGAAAATAAATTGCTACAAGACAAGATCATTTGAATTGCTAATCAAGTGATTGGAATAGATCAATTCAAGACTAAAGCAGCTGAGATATATGATAATATCAAGGAAGAACAACAAAAGGTATTTGGCAATCTGGAAACCATCCAGAGTTATTTTCATGAATCTAAAAGTTCCTTGGATGAGGCCATGTTAAAAGAAACAGAAGCTAAAGCGGTAAGAAATTCTTTCCAAAAGATACTCACTGCTTTACAGAAAAAGGAAATTGGAGGATCACAAAAGTTGTCTATTTCAGAACAATTAAAAGGAGATGCAATGATAAAAGTTTAGGAAACAAACTTGGAAGGTTATAAAAAGATCACAAAAAATGTCAATGAAGATTGCCAAAAGATTTTTGATTCCATTGAAAAAGAATCAACACTTATCGGGACAGATGGATTCTCCAATTCATTAGGAGAGATTGACATTAACAGGTATCAACTAAAGGCAAAAGAGGAACTGGAAGAGAAAAAAGATGAAATTTCAAATATCAAAGTAGTTAATATGGCCGAAATCGAGAAGCTAATGATAACTTCCAGTTCAAAACTGGAAAAAGTTAAATCTACAGAGAAAGCAATTGCAAACCAGTTGCCAGAATTACAAAGAAGCTTCTTCTCCTTTGAAGCTAACGAGATACTTGAGGCTCCTAAGGCTTTGGTGAACTTTTTAGAAAAACATGTTCAAGCAAATGAAGCAGATAAAGAAAGTTTTTCTACTCAGAGTTAAAACTTTATAAATATTTCTATTTTTAGTATTTTATAATAAATTATAAACAGTTGACATTAGTCTATTGCAACCGAAAGATTAGGGAGTTTGTTAGTTACCAACGGAAATTTTGGACATAAATGTATAATATAATTTCGTGAGGCTGAAACAAGGCTTCAGAAATTTTGGGGAAAAAGACAATTTTGTACGACCAGCTTTAAAGTTTATCAGAATATCATTCACAACAAGATTCTGGATCTTGTCATTCAGTGACTATGTTTCTGCCTTTCTCTAGTTTCATTTGTTAAATCTTCTTCTTAATGTGCATTTCTAGCAAGTGAATCAATTTGGAATTATATGCAATTGTTCTTTATAGTATCAGATTGGTTTGGATGTTGAATGTGTTACAGTTTTTCCTCTGGAATTATTTCAATAATTTTAAGACCTGTAACCTTGTGTTCCTTAATATTTTCTTTTGTTAGAAAACCTGCATTCCTTTCTTTATTGTGATGGAAATATAAGATTCTTTCCAGATTAAAGCCTTATATTTCTCTGTGTTATGTTTCATTGTTAACAATTTCATAATTGTCACTGAACCAGGAAACGGCCTTGCTTGTGTCTTTATTTTCATGTTTAAGTTTTAAAGTTGTTTTATCAATATCTTACCTGAATGTCTGAAGTAACAAATTTATAAAAAACCCCTTTTGTAAAAATATAAAAACATCAATCACCCATGACAATCCCTAACGGGAGACAACCAAACATAGAACCCGGTTTACAAGATCAAACCAGCATTGCATTGAATCTATTTAACACCATCTTACAAACCGCAACAAATAGAACCGAGTTAGAACGATCATGGGCAGCGATTGAACGCGAGATAACCATCCAGGAACAAAGGGAAGAAAGACAGAGACAGTTGAGAAACTGAATCTGATCTAGTTTTCTTTGATTCATTGTTTTAAAAGTATTATCATTTTTTGGATGCCTAGACGGTGTGTTTTATAGCCTTAAAACGCAAACTCTGGAACAACATCCTCCATAACATGAAAAAATATAAATTAGAGAACGATTTGTTGGATGTATTTTAAAAAAAAAATCAAAAACTTTCTTCATCTCTTGTATTAATTTTTAATATTCTTTATACACTTGGAAAGATATTGAATAGCTTTCATCTCTGTATTAATTTTTAATATTCTTTATACATTTGGAAAGATATTGAATAGCTCTGAGGTGTTTATGTTATGATTTTTATTTTTTATTTTTTAAGATATACATTTTTAATTTTCAAAATAAATATTTAGATAAGAAAAATGATTTATTTTAATTTTACCACATCTTGTTGCCACGTTCAAATTTTGAAGAGATGGACATTTTTTGTTGTGCACTTTTGATGTGTTTGAATATTCATTTTGCTTTTTAAAAGAACAAAAAATAATCTTTTTGACAAATAGGATACATTTGTGAAGGTGGTAATTTAGTATGTAGTCATTTAAAATTAAAATATCACTTTTAATAATGGTATTACTATCTTGTGGAAGTGTTAATTTATTATGTAGCCATTTTAAATTAAAAAATCACTTTTAATAGTGGTATTACTATGTTAAAGATGTTTCTTTAGGAGTTTTTATTTCTTAATGATGTCTTGAACCAATAGAGGAGCCTTATAAAGAGAATATATGGTCTTTGAGTGGAATACAAGTGTCATTAGGTATATCTGTGCATCAAATATGGATCTAAACTCTTAGGCATGGCTTGGGGAGGTAAACAAGGGCATTAGGCCCTAAGAGAAGCTTTTAGGGTTTATGAGCTAGAAAAAAGGCCATAAAGCACCATATCCCCCTCTAAATGAGATATTTGGCCTTTGGGTGGGATATTAGTGTCATTACGTGGTTTTGACCTCAAGGGATGGGTTTTGGGGACTTGATCATGGTGAAAGGAGGATATCAAAGTGATTGGGATCTTAAATGAAGTTTCTTAGGTTGTCCCATGATCATTGATACTCAAAATTAGTGAATAGGCACTTTGAAGGGGATATTTGACCTCCAATGATAATATAGGTTCTCTTATGATCTGTAAATAGTAGGCATATCGCACAGCTATCTCATCGACATAGATGCTTCTTAAATTGTTGCTTGTGTAATTTCAATTCATTGCCTCTTCAATAGCTTCCATAGAAAACACTATCCATAGCCTCTTTAACAGTTTTTGTAGCAATGAATTCCATAACCTTTGTCTATGTTTTGCTACAACCTTTATGATTTCTAGCTTTAAGGGAAATTAAACATCATGCTACAAAAAAATCTGAACAACAAAATATCCCACTCTGTGCTCCAACTCTGAGTAAAAGAAACAATATAGTAAGCTACAGAAGTGTTGTTACACCTCAATATTATTTGCTCATAGGTTGATGATCAAACCAAGGAAACAACAAAACCGATGAAAGATATTATCACCATTTCATTGTGTGAAAAACCATATTTATGGACTGGTTTTTAAAAAGAAGAGTTGATATGAACATAAAAATGGATTTTAGAGATTGTACACTGGAAATTGTATATTTTATCCTTGCACAATTATTCACTGAAAATAGATTTCTAGTAAAAGAACATAAAAGATACAATGGAAAATACACACATTCCACAGAGATTTTTCTTCTGGAAACCCAAACCGGGAAAACCAGCATATTTTGTATTCATTCATATCATACATTGTTTACAATACAATATACATATAGGAGCCAACAACATCCAAAACCCTAACCCAATGACCTGGATTAGTCAACAACCCTAATTCATTAACCGGAAATAGAAAACCTTCAGAAAAAAAAAACCATGTGCCAAAATACCTCCCAACAATGGACATGAAAATCGAGGTGACATGGAAAACAAGGAAAAAAATGTGACACGTTTCCTGAGGAAATTTTTTTCCCCAAAGAATATATCACATATCCAACATTCTCCCACTTGTTGTTTTCTTTGCATACAAGGGTTTATAGGGTTACATAGTCAATAATCTAGGGCAACAATGCCCATAGATCCTCTACATCAAGAGAACTTCTCAGTGCACATAGATTTTGTTAATGGATCTGCAACATTCTTCAAAGTGTCCACCTTCATCATAAATACTTTATTTCCTTCAGCCATGTCTCTTACAAAGTGATATTGAACATAAATATGCTTTGTCTTTGAATTATAAGTCAAGTTCTTCACTAAAAAAATTTCACTCTGACTATCACAATCTATCCTTACATCTTGTTGTACCAACCCAATACCCGAACACAATATTTGTAACCACACTGCTTCCTTTCTTACATGAGTAGCTACCATATATTCAACTTCTAT
>JASDQU010242370.1:42217-55956 GCA_032191745.1 Picea mariana | reverse complement strand
TATATATATATATATATATATATATATCGATTTAATAAATACATTTTATTCACTTTTGATTCTTCATTAAATTTAGTACGATTCATACATTTTGAAGATATTTTTGCGTATTGTGCAAGAGCTTTTATGGATTACAACTAGTTTAATTTTTTAACAATAGACAGATTTACCTGTAACTTGTATTTGTAAAGTGTCTGCAATACTTGTTGAACAGGCTGAAGGTGTTGATCTGGTATCTTGATTTGATCAATGGTGTTTCATATTAGTTTATGTATTTCACAAACAAGTGCAATTAGTTCATCTACTTCTTGCTTCATAGTGTGCCTATTGCATAATGAAACTACTGTGTTTTATTGAAGTTTGTTGTGGTATTGGTGTAATGTTTGATAAAAATGATTCACTCAAAGTTATCTTATATGTATGAACAAGATAGACAAGTCTTGGAACTTTTCAATGTAAAAAATGGTATATAATACAGACTTTTAGTTTAATCCTTTCTCTGCTTCCTTTATGCAGTATCAAGTATGTTCAATAATTTATCCAAAATTACAGATAATGGGTATTTTTGGAAGATTTTGGTCTATTAAGTATTTTATACAAAATTAATGATAACGAGTTTTTTAAGAAGATTTTGGTTTGGTTTTGGCTTTGACAATACATTTTAGTAACAAGTATATTCAATAATTTATAGAAAAATAATGATAATGAGTAGTTTTAGAAGATTTTGGTTTTCCTTTGGTTTCAAGGTTACATTTTAATTGTCCAGATTCTAGAAAATTAATGATATTGGGTACAATTTTAAAAGATTTTGGTTTGGTTTTGATTTTAAGATACATTAGATTTTTGTGTGTGATAATAAATGTAAATCATAATTATATTAACTAAACTCTAGATATATTCATATACAATTTATGAATATAAAATTTTAGTTTCATCATTTCTTTGCTTCCTTTATGCCGTACCAAGTTTGTTCACTAATTTATACAAAATTAGTGATAGTGGGTAGTTTTTGAAGATTTTGGTCTATCAAGTAATTTATGTATTTCATAGACTTGTGCAATTAGTTTCTCTGCTTGTTGTTTCATAGTGTGTGCCTCATGCATAATGCAACTACTGTGTTTTATTGAAGTTTGTGGTGGTATTGGTGTAATGTTTGATCAAAGCACTTCCCTCAAAGTTGTTTTATTTGTATGAACAAGACATACAAGTCTTGCAACTTTTCAGTGTAAGAAATTGTGTATGTCTCATGCATAATGCAACTACTGTGTTTTACTGAAGTTTTTTATGTTTTATTGGCCGTGCGGGGGATATACCCATGCAGAGGTGTGAAAGATATATCTATGCAAACGATAAGTCTGTGCCGAAGATATATCTATGCAGAAGATATATATGTTTAACAATATTTTTTAAGCTAGGAATATACAAAAAAGCATTTTGTTCACTTTATATACTTATTTTTTAATATATGTATATATGTAAAAGCATTGAGATATCTAAAAAGTTAAAATAATTTGGTGTTAATGTTTGCTGATTATAAACAAAAAAAAGTTGTTTTATGTAACCATTTTATGTGTGTAAAATAAATATTAATATTTAGGTGCAATTAGTTCCTATGCTTCTTGCTTCATAGTGTATGCCTCATGCATAATGCAACTATTGTGTTTTATTGTCTATGCGGGGGATATACCTATGTGGTGGCGTGGAAGATATATCTATGCAGATGATATGTCTATGCATACAATATATATGTAAATAACAATATTTTTTAAGTTATACATATGCATAAAAACAATTTGTTCAATTTATATACTTATTTTTTAATATATGTATATACGTAAAAGCATTGAGATATCTAAAATCTTAAAAGAATTTGGTGTTAATGTTTCCTGATTATCAACAAAAGAAATATATTTTATGTAACTATTTTCTCTGTGTAAATTACATATTAATATTTAGGTGCAATTAGTTCCTTTGCTTCTTGCTTCATAGTGTATGCTTCACGCATAATGGAACTACTGTGTTTTATTAAAGTTTGTTGCTTCATAGTTTATGCCTCATGCATAATGCAACTACTGAGTTATATTGAAGTTTGTTGTGTTTTATTGGCTATGCAGGGGATATACATGTGCAGAGGTGCGGAAAATATATATGTGCAGATGATATGTCTGTGTTGAAAATATATCTATATGGAAGATGGAAGATACATATGTTTAACAATATTTTTTAAGTTAGGCATATGCATAAAAGCAATTTGTTCACTTTATATACTTATTTTTTAATATATGTGTATATGTAAAAGCATTGAGATATCTAAAAAGTTAAAATACTTTGGTGTTAATGTTTACTGATTCTCAACTTTTACATGTTGTTGGGGCGACATTCAATGTCAACATCAAGGTTATCTTGCATTTCCATTTAGCTATATTAAGTTTCACTATTCATCTCTTGTGCCGAGAACTCTACCCACTTTGCTTCCCACAATTCTAAGTTAAACATATGCATAAAGAAATTTTGTTCACTTTGTATACTTATTTTTTAATTTATGTATATACATAAAAGCATCAAGATATATAAAAAGTTAAAAGACTTTGGTGTTAATGTTTGTTGATTATCAACAAAATAAAGTTGTTTTATCTAACTATTTTATGTGTGTAAAATAAATATGAATACTTAGGTGCAATTAGTTCCTCTGCTTCTTGCTTCATAGTGTATGCCTTGTGCATAATACAACTACTGTGTTTTATTGAAGTTTGTTGCTTCATAGTGTATGCCTCATGCATACTGCAACTAATGTGTTTTATTGGTTGTGCAAGGGATATATCTGTGCAAAGGTGCGAAAGATATATCTCTGTGGACAATATGTATGAAGCAAGAAGTAGATGAACCAATTGCACTTAAATATTACTATTTATTTTACACACATAAAATAGTTACTTAAAACAACTTTCTTTTGTTGATAATCAACAAACATTAACACCAAAGTCTTTTAAATTTTTAGATATCTCAATGCTTTTACATATATACATATATTAAAAAATAAATATATAAAGTGAACAAAATGCTTTTATGCATATGCCTAGCTTGAAAAATAATGTTAAACATATATATTATCCACAAAGATATATCTTCCGCACCTCTGTATAGGTATATACCCCGCACAATCAATAAAACACAACAAACTTCAATAAAACACAATAGTTGCATTATGCATGAGATATACACTACAAAGCAACAAACCTCAATAAAACACAGTAGCTGCATTATGCATGAGACATACACTATGAAGCAAGAAGCACAAGAACTAATTGCACCTAAATATTAATATTTATTTTTCACACATAAAATAGTTACATAATACATTAACCCCAAAGTCTTTTAACTTTTCATATATCTCAATGGTTTTATGTATATACATATATTAAAAAATAAGTATATAAACTGAACAAAATGATTTTATGCATATGCCTAACTTAAAAAATATTGTTAAGCATATATATCTTCTACACATATATATCTTTTGCATAGACATATCGTCCGTACATCTATATCTTCTACACCTCCGCACATGTATATCCTTCGCACAACCAATAAAACACAACAAACTTCCATAAAACACATTAGCTATATTATGCATGAGACACAAGCTATGAAGCAATAAACTTCAATAAAACACAATAGCTGCATTATCCATGAGGCATACACTATGAAGCAACAAACTTCAATAAAACATAGTAGGTGTATTATGCATGAGACATACACCATGAAGCAAGGAGCGAAGGAAGTAAATGCACCTAAACATTAATATTTATTTTACACACACAAAATAGTTACATAAAACAACTTTCTTTTGTTGATAATCAACAAACATTAACACCAAAATCTTTTAACTTTTTAGATATTTCAATGCTTTTACGTATATACATATATTAAAAAATAAGTATATAAAGTGAAAATTTTCTTTTATGCATATGCCTAACTTAAAAATCCTATTAAACATATATATCTTCCGCACAAATACATATTTGGCACAACCATATAGCCCGCACATATATATCTTCCACCCATCCACATGTATATTTCCCGCACGTCAATAAAACACAACGAACTTCAATAAAACACAGTAACTCTATTATGCATGAGTCATACACTATGAATCAACAAACTTCAGTAAAAAACAGGAGCTGCATTATGCACGAGGCATACACTATGAAGCAATAAGCGGAGGAAGTAATTGCACCTAAACATTAATATTTATTTTACACACATAAAATAGTTACATAAAACAAATTTCCTTTGTTAATAATCAACAAACATTAACACCAAAGTATTTTAACTTTTTAGACATCTCAATGCTTTTACATATATACATATATTAAAAAATAAATATATAAAGTGAAAAAGATTTTATGCATGCCTAACTTAAAAATCATGTTAAACATATATATCCTTGGCACAAACATATAGTTCGCACATATATATCTTTCCCCCATCCGCACATGTATATACACCACACATCAATAAAACAAAACAAACTTCAATAAAACATGGTAGCTCCATTATGTATGAGGAATACACTATGAAACTACAAACTTCAATAAAACATAGTAGCTGCATTATGCATGAGGCATACACTATGAAGAACGAAGTAGAGGAACTAATTGCACCTAAATATTAATATTTATATTACACACATAAAATGGTTACATAAAACATTTTTCTTTCGTTGATAATCAACAAACATTAACACCAAAGTCTTTTAACCTTTTAGATACCTCAATGCTTTTACATATATACATATATTAAAAAATAAGTATATAAAGTGAACACAATGCTTTTATGCATATGCCTAACTTAAAAAATATTGTTAAACATATATATCTTCTGTATAGATATATCTTCGACATAGACATATCATTTCACACATATATATCTTCTACACCTCGACACAGGAATATCCCCCACACAACCAATAAAACACAACAAATTTCAATAAAACAAACTAGTTTCATTATGCACGAGGCATACACTATGAAGCAACAAAATTTAATAAAACACAATAGCTGCATTATGCATGAGGCATACACTATGAAGCAAGAAGCAGAGGAACTAATTGCACCTAAATATTAATATTTATTTACACACATAACATAGTTACATAAAACATTAACACTGAGGTCTTTTAACTTGTTAGATATCTCAATATTTTTACGTATATACATATATTAAAAAATAAGTATATAAAGTGAACAAAATGATTTTATGCATATGCCTAACTTAAAAAATATTGTTAAGCATATATATCTTCTACAGAGATATATTTTCGGCACAAACATATTGTTCACACACACATATCTTCATACACTAGCACAGGTATATCCCTCGCACAACTAGTAAAACACAACAAACTTCAATAAAATATAGTAGCTGCATTATGCATATAACGAACCTCTGTTACACCTAAGAAAAAAAGAAGCACAAAAGATAATTTTTTTTTTGCATTAAGAAATTAACATCAACACATGATCACAACAACGCCTAATCAACAACATCATAAGTAAAAGCAGTACCAACTACTCATCATGGAAATCACTAACGACACATTCAATGCGTCAACGAAGGATAGTGACACATAAACATAAGTAGCATAGCAGATCAACACATCATAATCATCTTGAAACGATTTACAACACGTACAATCAAATAATTAATATAAAATGACTACCCGCCCGACCTACCCTGCAAGGTTAGGACCTCCAGGACACATAAGAAACGCTCAAGCCCAGGTTCCAATTGATTTTAATCATTTAAGGTTTTAGGGCTGGAGACTATTCTAAGGAACAAGGAGGTGTCTACATCCTACTAACAAACAAGTCCAATCATCAACTAGATCCATCTATCAATCCTAGTCATCAATTAATCATGGCGCAAGGGTAATCAATATCGTTATCAATCAAACATCAACAATTAAATATTCGTTGCGCGCGAGAGTAGACAATTATAGAACAATCACATGTCGACTTAAGTAAGGCATAAGAGAAAGTTAGTCACTAAATCAGTCATATATCTAATAAATTCATGACGCTAGATTAGTTAACATTTAAATTCAAGGTGCAAAAGAATAATGACGAAGCAATCACACACCCACTTAAATTAAGGTGCGCAAGTAAATTTTGTTACTAAACCAATCATGCATCATAATTATTGCAAGGTGCACAGGTAATCAAGCAAAATCATTTTACATCCATCGTTAATCCAATGCGCAAGCAATCCAATAATTTAATCACAACATAATCCATGACGCAAGGTAAATTTATAACTCAATCATTCATCAATTATTAATTATTCATTTCACGAGAGCAAACTATCGATTTATCTCATGGCGCAACCAAGTTATCTACTCACCAATCATACATCAATTTAAGGGAAGCAATAATAAATTATACACATATCATTATACATCAACGTTGTTCATAATGCATAATTCATCAACATTTATATCGTGGTGCGCAATTGATTTATTTGCTTAAGTAATCACCCCTCTACATTTTGAAGGTGCGCAAGCAATCTAATTGTTAAATTGATCACACATCAACATTAATCAAGGCGCTCATGTAATCAAATCACATCCAAACATTCAATACATCTCTTTTAATACATGGCGCAAAATAAGTATCAATTCCAATTCATGCGCAAAGTAGTCATGTTTTTCAATGAGGCTTACAATTTACATTGTAAAGTCCCCAAATTAGGTTCTATTAATCTACAATAGTCCTTCAACAGCTTAATTCATACTCAAGTAAAGTCGATACATCACCTAAATGCATGCATGAATATAATTCTTTCATTCATTTATAGAATGACCCAAAAATAAATCAAGCATTCAGTAGAGCCTTTTATTGACAGGTCATAGATCTCTAAAGTGCTCATTAAAATTAACATTGATATATAAAATGACACTTAACAACAAATATTAAACTTGATGTAACATCTCGCTCTTGCGTGCACTGAGCAGACTTATTCTTGAGGACACTTGCGTGCAAGTGATCTAGTTCTTCATACGATTGGTTGATTTGCTTATGATTATGAGATATTGTGGATTTGATCTTATGTTATTTTTGTTGTATTTACATCAAAAAATGCTATTGACTAGGTTCTCCTGAGTGTGCATGTCTCTGGACGTTGAGGATGCCGAGGCATCGATGAAACCCATTGAACTCCATATCAAGTCAGGGAATGGACTGTTAGGGTTTAAATGTTGTTGATGTGACATATGTACATATGATTAGATATTATGACGTGAATTGTTATTGCTGACATGATTCGTTGATGGATACAGGTTGACGATAGCTTGCCGACCAGACTCACATTTGGAGTAAAGGGGTCCCACACGAAAACTAGAGACATTGAGGGAGAGGTGTGGCAACATCCCTGCCACAACCTACTAGCACTCCTGCCGTGGATTGAATTGCAGGTTAACAATTACCTAGTTCGAGAATAACCACGATGCCATGAGGGAAGACTGTGACAGTCGTTCATGATGATTCTAAGGGGTGAACAATAAGGCAGGGTTCTTATTCCTTAGAGGCCCTCAGTCTCCCACAAGATCACTTGACTGAGTATTGACTCCAGGGGTTTGACGTCTACCAAATTCAGTCAAGAGGCGAGTGACACCCTTGGAGCATGTAGTGCGTCTTAAAGGGCACGTCGCGCAAAGAAAACAGAAAGAGGCAAGTGGCACCCTTGGAGCACGTAGTGCGTCCTGAAGGGCACATCACTATTTTAACTGGTAAGTTAATAAACCTAGTGCCTAGAAAACTATGCCTTCTTAGGACCTGGTCGTCCTTAAAATGAATGAAGTGATGAGTAACTCTAATAACAAATTTTCCCTTAAGAACTGTCGCCAAACCTAGTGAATTTAAAACCTAGGTCTAAGTAGAACCTCTGAACAAAAATAATTAGACATATAACAAGAAGGGGGTAAATAAATTCAAACTTTAATTATTAGAGTAAAAATTATATTGAAGGATTAAATTTATTAAAAGGGTAAATGGTTGTTTTTTTACACTTGCTAAATCTGATTTTTTTTTAATTAAAAATAAAAGGGGGAACTTAAAGAAAAATGGAAACTTAAAGAAAAAGGGGGAAACTTAAAGAAAAAGGGAAACTTAAGGAAAAGGAGAATGTCTAACTTAGTAAGGAATCTAGCCTTTGGAACTTTCTATTTATGAACTCAACTAGGAATTAAGTAAGGCGTAAGTCATTTAAGAATTGTAAGGAAATTTTGGGACATCGAGGAGTGTTTTTATGAATTATTTTAGGTGGGTGAGGGAAATAGGAATTTTTAATTAATTAATAAAATTATTTTTTTGGTGCAACTAGGGGATCGGGTGACATGTGTACGGGGGAGGTTTTTCCTAATTAAATAAATGAAAAATGAATCTAATGAGGGTTTGGGAAACTAATGACTAAGAACCTCTATAAAAGAGATGACGGATGAGGAGTATGGATCACATATGGCCTGTGTAACATTACGCTGTTGAAATTTCATCTTGACTGAACTTTCTCTTGTGGGAGTTGGGATACCCAGTTCGGGTAACGAGTGGTAGCTCGACCTTGTGAGGCGAGTTGGGATCTAACATTCTCTGGTATTGTGTGCGTATCCACTTTGCGGCTCGGGGGGCTCATGGGAAAGAAGAGTACCCCTAGAGTTGGCTGGGAGGTACTAGTGAGGTTACATCGATTGGCTACAAATACATTACTGAAATTACTGAAATAACAAATCAAAAGGATACAGACAATCATTACACAAACCTCTTGATTTGTTGGAAATTCATGTCTAGTTAACTCTGACAGTAAGTTAATTTTGAATCTAAGCATGGGCATTTGTACATCTAAGATTATTTTTCCTTAATTGTCAAAACCTGAATTTTTCTTCAGCTCATGTTGTGAACTCATGGCAATTGAAAATATATATCTTTGGAATCTATGTGTAACATCCCACTCTTACGCACACTGAGCGAACTTATCCTTGAGGACACTTGCTTGCAAGTGATCCAGATTATTATACTATCGGTCGTTCGATTATGATTATGAGACATTATGTATTGACGATATGTTATTTTGTTGTATTCACATAGACATGTGCTATTGACTGGGTTCTTCTGAGTGTGCAGGACTTTGGACATTGAGGATGCAGAGGCATCGATGAAACCCCTTGGACTCCGGATCGAGTCAGGGAGAGGACTGTTGGGTTTGAATTTTATTGACGTGAAAAATGTACATATGATTAGATGTTATGATGATTGATTATTGTTGCTGACATGATTCCTTTATGGATGCAGGCTGACGATAGCTTGCCGACCAGACTCACATGTGGAGTAGAGGGGTCATGTAGGACAACCATAGACTTGAGGGAGAGGTGTGGCAACATCCCTGACACAACCTACTAGCACTCCGGCCGTGGCTTGAACTGTAGGTTAACGATTACCTAGCTCGAGAAGACCCACGATGTAGTGAGGGAAAACTGTGACAGTCGCTCATGATGACTCTAAGGGGCGCACAATAAGGCATGGGCCTTATTCCTTATAGGTCCTTAGTCTCTGACAAGATCACCTGGTGGAGTATTGACTCCAGGGGTTTTTGACATCTACCAAAGTTAGTCAAGAGGCGAGTGACACCTTTGGAGCACGTAGTGTGTCCTGAAGGGCACGTCGCACAAGAAAAATGAAAAGACGCGAGTAGCACCCTTGGAGCACGTAGTGCGTCCTGAAGGGCACGTCGTGCAAGGAAAACAAAAAATAGGCGAGTGGCACCCTTGGAGCACCTAGTGCATCCTGAAGGGAACGTCGCGATTTTAACTGGTAAGTGAATAAACCTAGCAACCTTAAAATGAATGATGTGATAAGTAATATTTACAAACAAGTTTCCCTAATAAAAATGTCGCCCAACCTAGTGAAATAAAAATCTAGGTCTAAGAAGAACACGTGGTCAAATGATAATAATAATAAATAAACATGTAACAAGAAGGGGGGTAAGAAATTCAAATTTATTTATTAAAGTCAAAATTATAATAGAGGATTAAAATTTAAAAAGGGAAATGGTTGTTTTTATCTATTTTTGCTTATTTAATTTTAGATAAAAAGAAAAGAGGGTAAATGGGTGTTTCATCTACACTTACTAATTTAATTTTTAATTAAAGAAGAAAATGGGGTAAATGGTTGTTTTATCTACACTTGCTAATTTGATTTTTAGTTAAAAAGGAAAAAGGGGGAAACTTAAAAGAAATAGGAAACATAAAGAAAAAGGGGGAAACTTAAGAGAAAGGGAAATGTAAAGAAAAAACTGAATGTCTAACTTAGTAAGGAATCTTGCCCTTGGAACTTTCTAATTATGAACTCAACTAGGAATTAAGTAAGGCGTAAGTCATTTAAAAAGTGTAAGGGAATTTTGGGAAACCAAAGAGAATTTTTAGGAATGCTTTTAGGTGGGTGAGGGAAATAGGAATAATTAATTATTTAATAAAATTAATTTTCTAGTGCAACTAGGGGATCGGGTGACATGTGTACGGGGGAAGTTTTTCCTAATTAATTAAATGAAAAAGGAATTTAATGAGAATTTGAGAAACTAATTACTTGAAAACTCTATAAAAATGATGGAGGAGGAAGAGTATGGATCTCATTTTTATGAGTAAAGTTACGCTGTTGAATTTTTTCCACGACTGAACTTTCTCTTGTGGGAGTTGGGATACCCAACTCGGGTAACGAGTGGTAGCTCGACCTTGCGAGGCGAGCTGAATGCTAGCTGTTCTCTGGTATTGTGTGTGTGGCCCCTTTGCGGCTCGGGGGGATCAGGGGGAAGAAGAGTACCCCTAGCGTTGGTTGGGAGGTACCGATGAGGTCACATTGGTTGACAAGCGAGAGCTGGACGGAGCATGCGTGGGAAAATAACTTCAGAGCCTTCGTGTTCGACTAAGGTATGCCTGTTAAAGTTGTTACTTGCAATGAATTTAATTTACACATGTTACTTTTATGTGCTTGGTTGAAGATTTCATTGCCTTGAGTTTTCTGAACCTGCTTTCCTACGATATTTGTAATCCCCTTGCTCGCTATATTCTGGATTAATTTTTCGTGGCAAACCCCACCTCTGATTGCATTGACTTCTCTACATTTTATTTTATTGATTAATGCAAAGAAAATTTGAGTTTTATCTTCTGTCCCTTATCCCTTTAGTTATTAGTCCGTGCCTGAGCAGTGGGCCAGGAGCTGAATCGAAGGTCATCACTTCAGTTTTTAAAGACCTATAGGTTCAAATGACCTGCTTTCATGTGCATGGATAATAAGTGAAGGATAAATTTTTCCCAGTTATCAAACCCTTACTTACCTCTGCATTTTTCTCTTGTGATTAATCTTAATTCCTTGCGCCTTCTTGTGCTGAGTATCTCTACGTTTTTGGTTGATTCATCTCCGATTGATTAGACTCTGCGATTTTGTTTGATTATCTTTGCGCTTTATCTTTGCGATTTCTTGGCATTTTACCCAGTGCTTGATTGGAAAACCTTTGCGATTTTATTGACTAATCCCATAAATTGTTTGGTATCATCGCTGCGATTTTAATGATGAATCATAGTGCTTGGTTGGGTATTGACTGTGATTTACCTGTATTGACTGTGTTTTTAAGATGTAGTGACTTCTATTGTAATACATAGTGACTGCGATTTTATATACTGTACAACCTTTTAAAATAAAATGATTACGAATTTACCCAAGTGCTGTTACTTGGCAGAGAGTTAGTTGATAGAGTTTTTGTCTCCTTTTTACATGCTTTTACCAACGATTTTGATTTTGAGTGATTTCACTTTTTCTACACAGCGATTTACCCGTTTCTTTTACCCATCAATATCCTTACCAGACCGCCTTTACTATTGGGCAACGATTTATTCATTAACCACAATTTTATTCTGGGCGTTTTCTTAAGCATTTAAATTTCACTTTTAACATGTATTTTACACAGTGATTCTGCTGGGCAACGATCCATTCTCCTTAGAGTTTCCATCCCACCTTAAACGTAATTGTTAGACAACGATTTGTATGCTGTGTAGTATATGACAACACTTTTAATGAATGCGTTTTCAACCTGTGTATGACAAAGAAATCATACTTGAATGGAAACGAGTTTACACTTTAAATGACTGGGTTTTTAACCTTTATGTGCATCTATTTTTTGAAGTTGTTTCTCCATTGAAATAACCATTCTAGGTGTCTGGATGAAAAACGTTTTTACTATTAAATAACCATTGTATGCGGCCAGTTGAACTCATTTTTACCCATTTGTTTTACCCCATTTCGTTTTGTCCAGTTCATTTTACCCAATAATATTAATTGAATGTGTTTTGATTTCATTTCTATGTCTGCGTTTGATTATTGTCTGCGATTTTCTTGTCATTTTTCCCAGCTAAGGTTGCGCCCCCTGGGTGAACTTCTTGGCATTGACAATGATGCATATTACGAAGATGTATCATATAACTCATCGATATCTATGATTACACAGAAATATCGTATTAACTCTGTGTTTTCCCTTAAAGATCTTGTCAGACAACAATTTTATTGTGAACAAAATTACCATGATTATTGTATAACGAATTTCAATGATTATTGATGAGTGATTACAACGATTAAGGTTGAACGAATTATTCAGTTTGTAACTTGTATATAATAGGATGCATGTTTTGACCTTTAAGTTCAGTGACCTATATAATAGACAATGACCATCATTTTGGTAGACAATATATTATACAGATGGCAGCGATCTTTATACAGACAACAATTATTAGATTTGTTAGACAACAATATTCGATATCAATATTAGTTAGCGAAATATTTTTGCGGGAATGATAGCATGTTATTGTAGAATGGATTCTCGAGGGAATATTTCATCGATGGATAAACACGTCCTTTAAATGATGTATGCAGCAATAGAATTTGTTGCGCAAGAATTTATTGTGTTGTATGAATGCTATAGTCGTCAGATTCCCTTGCGTCTTGTGGACTTGTTGCTTGGGTGCGTGGGTATAGTCTTCTTGTCAGTTAATTTAGTCTCCTAGCACGTGGGATTCTTCTTGGGTTATTGGTCTAGATATTTTATGTTGCGCCAGGGTTACTATCACTCTATCACTTGGTGACGACATGAATCCCGATGAGGGGATCATCGCGCGCCCTGATGGATAGAGGCAAACAATAACCTTGCCAGATTCTTGTGCTTCCCGATGTGGACATCTCGTTCGTTGTAGTGGATGTTGGTTCTTAGTCTGTAATGCCTTAATGCGTTGGGATTTGCGTGCCATAAAGTTTTCTAGTTACTGGTCGACAAAGCCGCTGTATCAGGTGGTTGATGTTTTCCTTTAGCTTGTAGGTGTTATCTTGCTTGTGTCGGGTGGGTAGTTGTTTTTATCTGTCTTTGATTATCACATGTTTCGTCCAGTTTCATGACGTGCAAGTGTGCTGAGTCATTGTTGTCTGTTGCCTGAATGTGTAAGTTGTGTTCGTCGTCAAGTCCTACTGATTATTTGTTGTCGTTGATTGCCGTCCCACTTAAAAAAAAAATTGCACTTGCTTTGCGTCGCATGTAGTCATAACGATTGGGGTCATTACATATTTTATCAGAGTGGGTTCAACCCTGAGACTGTGGATCACCATGCATTCCACTGCAGTAAACCCTTGAGTTTTAACCTAGCACTAATTAAA
>JASDQU010242370.1:25892-41940 GCA_032191745.1 Picea mariana | reverse complement strand
CCAATACCGTTAGCATTCACCGAGAACTCAAAAGGGATGAGTTCTCAAGTCTATGAGTGCCGCAGATAGCTGAGCTGTTGAGTCATGGATGGAGAGAAAGGCATTGTGATTCATGCTTCGTGGTTATGACCTCCAACATGAAGGCCCGCAGGGCGCTCTTTCAACTGAAGGGGAGCACTCTTCTATGGTGGAAAATGCTCCTGCCTCTTTTGAACATGGAAGTCGGAGACGTGCCATGGGAACTGTTTGAGGAATGGTTCCAAGAGAGGTATCTGTCTGAGGAATTCATTGAGATTCAACTCAATGAGTTCAATGCCTTGTGACAGGCCGATCGTACGATGCCTGAGTACGAGGCCCATTTTATTGAGCTGCTTCAGTACTATCCACACCTGGATACTTGTACGTCACAACCTTAGGGTCTTATGATGTCGTGATCGATATGGACTAGATGGAATCACATGATGTGATACTTGACTGTAAGATGAAACGGTTGAGCTTGGTCGTTAATGAGGGACATAGACGTGTGATTGTAGGTCGGAAAAAGGGAGTCTCCCTGAGGTTCATCTCTTCCTTGCAGCTACGAAAGAGCATGCGCAAGGGATGTAAGCTTTATGCGATACTTGCGTTAAACGAGAAGGGAGTAGAGGAAGGTCTAGAACACCTTCCGGTGGTGAGAGATTTTGAGGACGTCTTCGCTGAGTAGTTACTTGGGATGCCGCCAGAGAGGGAATTGGAATTTACCATAGACCTAAAATCGGGGACTGAACCGATAGCAAGAACGCCTTATCGGATGTTGACTCCGGAGTTTCAGGAGTTGAAAATGCAACTAAAGGAGTTGCTGGACTTGGGACTTATACGCCCCAGTGTGTTACCGTGGGGTGTGCCTGTTATTTTCATTCGAAAGAAGGATGGATCGTGGAGACTCTGCATTGACTACCATCAATTGAATAAGGCAATGATCAAGATTCAATATCCATTGCCAAGGATTGATGATCTGTTTGATCATATGAAGGGTGCGATGGTATTTTCAAAGATCGACTTGAGATCAAGGTATCACCAGTTATAGATCAAGGAGGATGACGTCCCTAAGACCGCCTTTAATGATATTTGGACATTCAAGTTTACCGTTTTACCTTTTGGACTAACAAACGCCCCTGGGGTATATATGAGTTTGATGAACGGGGTGTTCCGCGAATAATTGAAAAAGTTTGTCCAAGTATTCATCGATGATATTTTGATTTACTCTCGGACGTTGGAAGAGCATGACGAGCACTTGCACTTGGTATTACATTGTCTACGAGAGAACAAATTGTATGGGAAATTGTCTAAATGATCATTTTTATCAATCGAAAATTCACTACTTAGGGCATGTCATCTCCAGTGAAGGTATCACCATGGATCCAACAAGGGTCAAGGCTAATATGGAATGTCCCGTTCTGATGAATGTCTTGGAAGTGCGTAGCTTCATGGTTTTAGTGGGATACTATCGATGGTTCCTCAAGGGTTTCTCAAACATAGAAAATCTGATTACATAATTGCAGAAGAAGAACAAGAAGTTTGTTTGGACCAAGAAATGCGTGGAATCATTTCGGAGGCTCAAGAAGCTGTTGGCAACAACACCAATACTAAAGGTCCCTAACATTGACACTGACTTCTTGGTATACACTGATGCATCCAAAGAAGGCTTAGGCAGAGTCTTGATGCAAGACGATCAAGTGATCGCTTACATCTCGAGAAAGTTGAGAAGGCATGAGGAGAACTATGCGACACATGATTTGGAGTTGTTATCCATTGTTTATGCCTTGAGATTTTGGAGACACTATCGTATTGGATGGAAATTGAACTAAAAACGGACCACTATGGACTACAACACATCTTTACGCAAAGTGACTTGAACGCGCGACAACGACGTTGGTCGGAATTGATTAGCGAGTGCAATTTCAAGATTACTTACATAAAGGGAAAAGTGAACAAAGTGGCGGATGTGTTGAGTCAAAAACCGCACATATTTTTGGTGATGCCTCTTCAGACGAATCTACTTGAAAAGATTCTATTTTTACAATGCGACGAAGACTGGTACAAAGAGGTCAAGGATTTTTCGGACAAAACACAATGATGGTACCAATATTTGAAGGATTTATGTTGGACGACGATGGATTATTGAGATTTAACAATCGAATTTACGTACCACTGAATGACGAGTTGAGGAGTTTGATCCTAAACGAGGCTCACAGAGCAATGTTCATGGCTCACCCGAGAGTCACGAAGATGACGAAAGACCTTAAACCCTTATTCTTCTGGAAAGGAATGAAGGCAGACATAGTCAACTACGTGGAAAGATGTCTAGAATGTCAGCAGGTGAAGGCTGAACATAGACATCCAACATGATTACTATAGCTACACGCTATTCCGAAATCAAAATGGGAGGTCATTTCGATGGATTTCGTTGTTGGATTGCCACTGACGGCAAGGAGACACGACTCGATTTTTGTGGTAGTCGACACTCTGATGAAGAGTGCTCATTTATTCCTATGCATATGACATATCAGGCACCGAACATAGCTAGAGTTTACTCAACAACATTGTGAGGGTATGGCGTGCCTAAGAGGATTATATCTGATAGAGGCTTGATGTTTATAGGATGATTTTGGACTAGTTTCCAAGAGGCCTTGGGAACCCAACTTAAATTTAGTATCGTGTATCACCCAGAGACAGACAGGCAGACCGAATGAACAAACCAAATACCGGAGGACATGTTGTGTATGTACATTATGGACCAACATAAGCGTTGGGAAGAGTTCTTTCCACTGGTAGAATTTGCGTATAAAAACAGTTATCAAAGCACCATTAAGATGGCGCCTTTCGAGTTTCTTTATGGGAAACCGTGTCAGATGCCTTGAGTTGGTATCGACTTGAGGAGAGGGTCCTAGTGGGACAAAAAACGATCCAATAAATGGAATATTAAATGCAAACTATAAGTCAAAGGATCAAGGAAGCACCGGATCGACAGAAGAGATATGCCGATGTGCATCGTGTCAACCGTAGTTACGATGTGGTGATCGAGTATTATTGAGGGTGAAACTGTATAAGAGTTCATTCAAGTTTGGAAAGGGTGATAAACTATCTTCTAGGTTCATGGGATCCTGGGATATTGTGGAAAAGAGAGGGCCATGGCATATTGACTAGCCTTTCCTGATCCTTGAGGCATATGCACAATGTCTTTCACGTCTCTGTTTGAGACATTATGTTAGTGATCCTACACGTGTTTTGACTTGAGTACCTTGCAGGTATCAGATGAGGGTGCACTCATGGCTAAGCCAATCCGCATCTTGTACCATTGCATTCGACAACTACGACGTCGAACAGTAGATCAGGTCAAGGTCTAGTGGGACAACTATAGTTCACACTCGACGACCTCCAAGGACGCATATGATATGCACTAGCAGTTTCCATTTTTGTTGATAGATAGACTTATGATACTGTGATACACTTTATTTCTGCACTTATATACTATGAAACTTCAGAACGAAGTTTAAAACAAGAGGGGGTGTATGTAACATCCCGCTCTTACGCGCATTGAGCGAACTTATCCTTGAGGACACTTGCTTGCAAGTGATCCTAATTATTCTACTATCGATTGTTCAATTATGATTATGAGACATTATGATTTTGTTGTATTCACATAGACATGTGCTATTGACTGGGTTCTTCTGAGTGTGCAGGACTTTGGACATTGAGGATGCAGAGGCATCGATAAAACCCCTTGGAATCTGGATCGAGTCAGGGAGAGGACTGTTAGGTTTGAATGTTATTGATGTGACAGATGTACATATGATTAGATGTTATGATGATTGATTATTGTTGCTGACATGATTCATTTATGAATGCAGGCTGGCGATAGCTTGCCGACCAGACTCACATGTGGAGTAGAGGGGTCACACAGGACAACTAGAGACTTGAGGGAGAGGTGTGGCAGCAGCCTTGACACAGCCTACTAGCACTCCCGCCGTGGCTCGAACTGTAGGTTAACGATTACCTAGTTCGAGAAGACCCACGATGTTGTGAGGGAAGACTATGACAGTCGCTCACGATGATTCTAAGGGGCGCACAATAAGGCATGGGCCTTATTCCTTAGAGGCCCTTAGTCTCCCACAAGATCACCTGGAGGAGTATTGAATCTAGGGGTTTTTTACGTCTACCAAAGTTAGTCAAGAGGCGAGTGGCACCCTTGGAGCACTTAGTGCGTCCTGAAGGGCACGTCGTGCAAGGAAAATGGAAAGAGTTGAGTGGCACCCTTGGAGCACATAGTGCATCCTGAAGGGCACGTCACACAAAGAAAATAGAAAGAGGCGAGTGGCACCCTTGGAGCACGTAGTGCGTCCTGAAGGGCACGTCGCGCAAGGAAAACGAAAAGAGGCGAGTGGCACCCTTGGAGCACCTAGTGTGTCCTGAAGGGCACGTTGCGATTTTAATTGGTAAGTGAATAAACCTAGTCGGCCCTAAAATGAATGATGTGATAAGTAAGATTTAAAAACACTTTTTCTCTAATAAAAATGTCACCCAGCCTAGTGAAATTAAAATCTAGGTCTAAGAAGAACATGTGGTCAAATAATAATAATAATAATAATAAATAAACATGTAGAAGAAGGGGGGTAAGAAATTCAAATTTATTTATTAAATTCAAAATTATAATGGAGGATTAAAATTTAAAAAGGGAAATGGTTGTTTTTTATCCATTTTTGCTAATTTAATTTTAGATAAAAAGAAAAGAGGGCAAATGGGTGTTTCATCTACAATTACTAATTTAATTTTTAATTAAAGAAGAAAAAGGGGTAAATGGTTGTTTTATCTACACTTGCTAATTTGATTTTTAGTTAAAAATGAAAAAGGGGGAAACTTAAAAGAAATAGGAAACTTAAAGAAAAAGGGAAATGTAAAGAAAAAGTTGAATGTCTAACTTAATAAGGAATCTTTCCCTTGGAACTTTCTAATTATGAACTCAACTAGGAATTAAGTAAGGCGTAAGTCATTTAAGAAGTGTTAGGGAATTTTGGGACACCAAGGAGCGTTTTAAGAATTCTTTTAGGTGGGTGAGGGAAAGATGAATAATTAATTATTTAATAAATTTAATCTTCTAGTGCAACCAGGGGATCGGGTGACATGTGTACATGGGAGGTTTTTCCTAATTAATTAAATGAAAAAAGAATTTAATGAGAATTTGAGAAACTAATTACTTGAAAACTCTATAAAAAAGATGGAGGAGGAGGAGTATGGATCTCATCTTTATGAGTAAAGTTACGCTGCTGAATTTTTACCTTGACTGAAATTTCTCTTGTGGGAGTTGGGATACCCAACTAGGGTAACGAGTGGTAGCTCGACCTTGCGAGGCGAGATGGATGCTAGCAGTTCTCTGGTATTGTGTGTGTGGCCCCTTTGCGGCTCAGGGGGATCAGGGGGGAAGAAGAGTACCCCTAGCATTGGTTGGGAGGTACCGGTGAGGTCACACCAATCGACAAGCGGGAGCTGGATGGAGCGCGCGCGGGGCAACAACTTCGAAGCCTTCGCGTTCGACTAAGGTACGCATGTTAAAGTTGTTACTTGCAATGAATTTAATTTACACATGTTAATTTTCTTTGCTCGGTTGAATATTTAATTGCCTTGAGTTTTATGAACCTGCTTTCCTACAATATTTGTAATCCCCTTGCTCGTTGTATTCTGGATTGATTTTCCGTGGAAAACCCCACCTTTGATTGCATTGACTTCTCTGCATTTGATTTATTGATTAATGCGAAGTAAATTTGAGTTTTATCTTCTGTCCCTTATCCCTTTATTTATTAGTTCGTGCCTGAGCAGTCGGCCAGGAGCCGAATCGACGTTTGTCACTTCGGTGTTTAAATACCTATAGATTCAAATGACCTGCTTTCCTATGCATGGATAATAAGTGAAGGATAAATTTCTCCCATTTATCAAACCCTTACTTACCTCTGGGTTTTTCTCTTGTGATTAATCTCAATTCCTTGCGCCTTCTTGTGCTGAGTATCTTTGCGTTTTTGGTTGATTCATCTGCGATCGATTAGACTCTACGATTTTGTTTGATTATCTCTGTGCTTTATCTCTACGATTTCTTGGCATTTTACCCAGTGCTTGATTGGTAAACCTCTACGATTTTATTGACTAATCCCAGAAATTGTTTGGTATCATTGCTGCGATTTTAATGATGAATCGTAGTGCTTGGTTGGGTATTGACTACGATTTACCTGTATTGACCGTGATGTAAATATTGACTGTGTTTTTAGGATGTAGTGATTGCTATTGTAATACATAGTGACCACGATTTTATATACTGTACAATGTTTTAAAATAAAATGATTATGAATTTACCCAAGCGCTGTTACCTGGCAGAGAGTTCGTTGATAGAGTTTTTATCTTCTTTTTACATGCTTTTACCAACAATTTTAATTTTGAGCGATTTCACTTTTTCTACACAGGGATTTACCCATTTCTTTTACCCATCAATATCCTTACCAGACTACCTTTACTGTTGGGCAACGATTTATTAATTAACCACGATTTTATTTTGGGCGTTTTATTAAGAATTTAAATTTCACTTTTAACATGTATTTTACACAGTGATTCTGCTGTGCAATGATCCATTCTCCTTAGAGTTTCCATCCCACCTTAAACGTAATTGTTAGACAACGATTTGTATGCTGTGTAGTATATGAAAACACTTTGAATGACTGCGTTTTCAACCTGTGTATAACAGAGAAATCATACTTGAATGGAAACGAGTTTACACTTTAAATGACTGTGTTTTTAACCTTTATGTGTGTCTAGTTTTTGAAGTCGTTTCTCCGTTGAAATAACCATTCTAGGCGTTCAGAAGGAAAACGTTTTTACTGTTAAATAACCATTGTATGCGGCCAATTGAACTCGTTTTTACCCATTTGTTTTACCCCATTTCGTTTTTCCTAGTTCGTTTTACCTAGTAATATTAATTGAATGCGTTTTGATTGCATTTCTATGTCTGCGTTTGATTATTGTTTGCGATTTTCTTGGCGTTTTTCCCAGCTAAGGTAGCGCCCCCTAGGAAAAATTCTTGGCATTGACAGTGATGCATACTATGCAGCTGTATCATATAACTTAATGATATCTATGATTACACAACAATATTGTATTAACTCCATGTTTTCCCTTAAATATCTTGTCAGACAACAATTTTACTGTGAACGAAATTACCATGATTATCGTTGAGCGAATTTCATCAATTATTGATGAGCGATTACAACGATTAAGGTTGAACGGATTATTCAGTTTGTAACTTGTATATGATAGGATGCATGTTTCGACCTTTAAGTTCGATGACCTATATAATAGAAATCAACCATCATTTTGGTAGATAACATATTATACAGATGGCAACGATCTTTATATAGACAACAATTATTAGATTTGCTAGACAACAATATTCGATATCAATATTAGTTAGTGACATATTTTTTGCGGGAATGATAGCATGTTATTGTAGAATGGATTCTTGAGGGAATATTTCATCGATGGCTAAACACATCCTTTAAATGATGTATGCAGCAATAGAATTTGTTGCGCAAGAATTTATTGTGTTGTATGAATGTTATAGTCGTCAGATTCCCTTGCGTCTTGTCGACTTGTTGCTTGGGTGCATGGGTATAGTATTCTTGTAATTTAATTCGGTCTCCTAGCACGTGGGATTCTTCTTGGGTTATTGGTCTAGATATGTTATGTTGCGCCAGGGTTACTGTCACGCCTATCGCGTGGTGATGACATGACTCCTGATGAGGGGATCATCGCGCGCCCTGATGGATAGAGGTAAACAATAACCTGGCCAGAGTCTTGTGCTTCCCGATGTGGATGTCTCGTTCGTTGTAGTGGATGTTGGTTCTTTGTCTGTAATGCCTTAATGCATTGGGCTTTGCGCGCCATAGAGGTTTCTAGTTACTGGTCGACGAATCCGCTGTGTTAGGTGGTTGATGTTGTCATTTAGCTTTTAGGCATTGTCTTGCTTGTGTCGGGCGGGTAGTTGTTTTTATCTGTCTTTGATTATCGCATGTTTCATCCAGTTGCATGACGTGCAAGTGTGCTGAGTCATTGTTGTCTGTTGTGTGAATGTGTAAGTTGTGTTCGTCATCAAGTCCTGCTGATTATTTGTTGTTGTTGATTGCCGTAAATCTTAGAAAAAAAAATTGCACTTGCTTTGCGTCGCATGTAGTCGTAGTGACTGGGGTTGTTAAACTATGTATCTGCCACCCACTTCAGTGCTAAATAGCTTGAAGATTCAAATTGATGCATAAATGGTCTCAACGACCTGTCTTAAAGGAGCAATAAATCACTTTACAAAATAATTATATTTCTAGAACATTCACTGGTTAGCTGATTTTTTGAGTTTTCATTTCGAAACTAATTGACTTATGAATGATGAAGGGTGAAATCTAGAGTTTAAGTTTCGATCAGGTATCGACGAACCATTAATTAACTTGCTGCCATCGCCTCCTTCTGCCCTTATTCCATCAAACTCTAGCCATCATTTTTACAGTCAACTCAACCTTAAAGGTTTCCAAATTGGAAACGTGAAGAGACGGATCATTTATTAAATTAAAATCCTGATTTGGGAAGCGGCCGCATCCTTGGAATCTATTTCACCTATTTTTACAGTCATCCTTTGCAGCTCAACGACTGTCTCGGGAGTGAGTGGTTGCTAGGCTGATTTATATTTATTACTACATCGAGACTTAGATAGTGCAATGATTTTATTATTTACTACACAAATTTTGTATTGCTATCTGATTTCTAATTATTAATACATAGGGATATTAATGCATCTAAGTTTTCAACTAAAACTACACAGAGAATTATTTACTATCCTTAACCATAGAACAACTTCAACACAACGAGATTCTATTCTGTACAATCATATTATTTTTATTATTATCTAAAAATTTATTTGTTATTATTAATCGTTATCATTAATCGTTACAAATCGTTATTATTGTTTTATTGTCCGCATAATTAATTTAAGAATTTTAGGATCTCTGCAAAAGTTTATTTGAGTTATTATTGTTTAATTGTCTACAAAATTGATTGAGAACCTTAGGAATTCTACAAAGGTATACTTCAGTTAATATTGTTTTATTTGTCCACAAGATTAATTCTAGGAAAAACTTTCTATATAATCATTTCAAGGAATCTAGATGTTTATAGTTATGTGATACAATGGGAGAATCTAACATAAACATTGTGGTTTATCAAGACATACACTTTGTTAGGTTTAGCACTAGGAATAAAATGGATCTTCAAGTAGTGATTCATTAAAGTAGGGTTTCAATAAATAGTTCTTGGAGTTTTCCAAGATTTTATAAGATTTCATAATGAAACTACATTATCTTGATGTTATTCAATTCCTTATTACGTTACTATCAATGATCATGTTATTTAGTATTTAGGACCACTTACAGTTTAATTTGGTACCCGGATGCAATGGTCGTCGTTAAGGGTTAGATGTCGATTGCGCTTGGGATTCTTGTGTGCTCGTCACACTGACAACATGAATCCTTAAGTTGGGATTATTTCACACATTGATCGATAGCGCATATGAAACCTGGCTTAGGGTCATGCGCCTTCCAATGTGGAGGTTGTTGTTTTTCTTTTGAGGTTGTACCTGATTGTAACGTTTATAACAGTCTCTCGTTCGCCAGGAGGGTTCTAGCTACTTTTCATGGAAGTTGTTGTGTTGGACTGATTGATGTTGCTTATGTGTCAAGTAGGTCCTAACCCTGCAGGGTAGGATGGGGGGGTAGTCATTCTTATTTGTCTTTTTGATTTTTGTATGTTACACCCAGCGACATAACACGCTAGTGTGCTGGGTCGTTAATTTGTCTTTTTCCTGAATTACGTGTGTTGTGTTCATCACCGAGTTGAGTTGATCGTCTGTTGTCGTTGTTACCTTCCTGCTTATAAAAAAATAAAATAAAAATATTTGCACTTGTTTTGCGTCGCATGTTGTCGTAATGACGGGGGACTTTACACTTGAAGACTTATAGACACCATAAGGAAAATGATACATATAAAACTAGGTGATTGCATTGAAAGAATATATCTTCCTTTGAATATTACTAACTAAAATCAAATGAAACTAAAGGACACTCCAATGTGCAGGGCATCTTCTAATGCCAAAAAAACGTGTAGGAATAAGAAAAAGGTAGGGACTTAATAACTCAGAGACATGAAGGAAAACATAGATTTGGTAAATTCCCCAACAACGCAGAGATAATGAGGAAAGTTCTGGGAAAAATTAGTGAGCAACACATAGAGATAAAGAAGGTAAAAACTCATGCTGGTTCCCCCACAAGCTAGCATATTTTACACAAAAAAATGTAGAGATGAAGATGGTAAAAATGCATGCTGTTTTCCCCCACAAGCTAACATGTTTTACACATAAAAACGTAGAGACAAACATGGTATAACTGCATGTTGGTTTCCCCCACAGTTTGAGCACGTTTTAACACAAAAAACACAGAGGTAAGGAGGGTAAAATCTCTTGATAGTTTTCCCCACTGTCTGAGAACATTTTTACACCAAAAACGTAGAGGTAAGGAGGATAAAAAATATTGCTAGTTTCCCCCACAGTCTAAGAACAATTTTACACAAAAAACGTAGAGGTAAGGAGGGTAAAAAATCTTGCTAGTTTCCCCCACTGTCTGTGCACATTTTTACACCATAAACATAGAGGTAAGGAGGGTAAAAACTCTTGCTAGTTTCCCCCACAGTTAGAGCACGTTTTTACACCAAAAACGCAGAGGTAAGGAGGGTAAAAACTCTTGCTAGTTTCCCCCACAATATGAGCACGTGTTTACACCAAAAACGTAGAGGTAAAGAGGGTAAAAACTCTTGCTAGTTTCCCCCACCGTCTGAGCACGTTTTTACACCAAAAACATAGAGGTAAGGAGGGTAAAAACTCTTTCTATTTCCCCCCACAGTCTGAGCACGGTTTTACACCAAAAACACATAGGTAAGAAGGGTAAAAACTCTTGCTATTTCCCCCATAGTCTGAGCACGTTTTTACACCAAAAATGCAAAGGTAAGGATGGTAAATTGCCTGGGTGTCCTTCAGCAAAAATGAAGAGGTGGAGTGTGCATTGGCAGAGTAAAACTTTGCTGGAGAGTAAGCAAAAACGTGGGTAAGGATTAGAAGAATTTTTGATCAATTCCAGATCAATTTTGGCTGGCAGCGACCTCATTAGAGAAAAAATTTGATTTGGAAAAAATGTTTTATGGATCGAATAGTACAAACTCGGGTTCAAATTAAAGAGCAATGATCAAACATTCTGTATGTAGACATTCAAGCTCAAATTGAAATTAATCAGGCGGTGATCAAACATTCTGTATGTAGACATTTAAGCTCAGTTTTACGTTAAAAATGGCGGTGAAATTATTAAGAATCCGCCTCTAGAATTTATAAAAGCATCTAGGAGCTTATCTCTTGATATTAAGATCTCACACAGTTACGCAAGGTAAAAACAAAAACTAGATTATAAAAATTAATCCAATGCGATTACAAATTTAAATAAAATACCGTAACCGAAGGCGAGAAGTCAATGATCATCTCCCGCTCCCCGATTTCTAACCGTGAAGACCTCACCGGTACCTCCCAGCCAACGCTAGGGGTACTCTTCTCCCCCCTTAGCCCCCCGAGCCGCAAAGGGGCAACATAAAAACACAACCATAAAAATCTAGATCCCAGCTCACCTTGCAAGGTTGAGCTACCACTCTCTCTTTTTCGAGTTGGGTATCCCAAATCTCACAAGAAAAATCTGTTAAAGAAATTCTGGCTGCATAACTTTACGCATACCAGTCATGATCCATTCCTCCTTGTAGCCATTTATTTTATAGAATTTTTCTTAGTGCCCACTTGCCAATTGCACATTAAATTTGTTTTTTAAAAATTAATTAGGAATTACTCTCCCCCGTACACTTGTAACCCGATCCCTTAGTTGCACCAAAAATTCACTATTTAATTTAATTAAATGTCAGTTTCCCTCACCCATCCTAAAAGCACTCCTAAAATTGCTCCTAGCTGTCGCTTTATTCCCTCTATTTCCTTTTTAATGGATGATGCCTTTCTAAAACTTAGTTGTGTTTAATTTAGGAAATTTCTTTAGTTAGACTAGACCAGATTTGTTTCTATGCTTCCACATTCCTTTTTATATTTATTTCCTTTCTTATCTTAGTTCCAATTTGGTATTCTCTTGCACACATTTATACAATTAAATCTTTAGATACAATTTTTTACTCTTTCAATTCCTAACTTGATTTTTCTTCATCCCCCATCATTTATTAAATTTATAGTTTAAATTTTTATCTTCTTACCCACTTTAGACTTAGGTTCAAATTTTTAAACTAGACTTAGAATTTTTAAGGAGATTTTATAATTAATAAAAATTACTCATTTAGTAATTATTTTAAGTCCGACCATGTCAAAACAAATATTTTTTTCTAGGCACCTAGGTTCATTGACTCACCTTTATTAAAGATCAAAACGTGCCCTTCAAGACTCACTTCATTCTCCAAGGGTGCCACTTGCCTTTATTCAAGTTTTAATTATGTGACATGACCTTCAAGATGCACTACATGCTCCAAGGGTGCCACTCGCCTTTGACTAATTTTGGTAGTTGTCCAACCCTTGGAGTCAATACTCCATCAGGTGACCTTGTGAGAGACTAAGGGCCTCTAAGGAATAAGGACACTACCATATTGTGCTCCCCTTAGAATCTTCATGAGAGACTGTCTCAGTCTTCCCTCACGACATCGTGGATCTCTCGAACTAGGTAATCGTTAACCTATAATTCGAGCCACGACAGGAGTGCTAGTAGGATGTGGCATGGCTGTTTCCACACCTCTCCCTTAATATATGGTTGCTATGCATTGCCCCTTTACTCCTTCTGTGAGTCTGATTAACAAGCAATCGTCAGCCTGCATCCAACAACGAAACACTGTCAATGATCAATAAACAACATCATAATATACCTGATCATATGTCACATATGCATAAATATAAATACCCAAACCATATACAGTCTATTCCCTGATTCGATCTAGAGTCCAAGGAGGTCCATTGATTCCATCGACATCCTCAATTTGTCAAGTGTCCCGCACTCTCAAGAGAAACCCGTAAATAACACCTGTCTATACATAGATATCAAATAACATAACATCATAATCCAACAACATCATCATCAGAATCCATAAGCGGGACATACAATCATATACTAAACCGGATCACTTACACGCAAGTGTCCTCAAAGAACAAGTCAAATCATGTGCGCGCAAGAACGGGATGTTACAATGCATGGGACATATACTATGAAGCAACAAACTTCAATAAAACACAATAGTTGCATTATGCATGAGTCATACACTATGAAGAAATAAGCAGAGTAACTAATTGCACTTAAATATCAATATTTATTTCACACATAAAATAGTTACATAATATCTATATATTTTTTGATAATCAACAAACATTAACACCAATGTATTTTAACTTTTTAGATATCTCAATGGTTTTACGTATATACATATATTAAAAAATTAGTATACAAAGTGAACAAAATGCTTTTATGCATATGCCTAACTTAAAAAATATTGTTAAGGATATATATCTTTCGCATAGATATATTTTCAACATAGACATATCATCAACACAGATATATCTTCCACACCTCTAGACAAGTATATCCCCCACACAACCAATAAAACACAACGAACTTCAATAAAACAAAGTAGTTGCATTATGCATGAGCCATACACTATGAAACAATAAACTTCAATAAAACACAATAGCTGCATTATGCATGAGACACACACTATGAAACAACAAACTTCAATAAAACAAAATAGATGCATTATGCATGAGACATACACTATGAAGCAAGAAGCATATGAACTAATTGCACCTAAATATTAATATTTATTTCTTACACATAAAATAGTTACATAAAACAGTTACATAAAACAACTTTCTTTTGTTGATAAACAAACATAAACACCAAAGTCTTAACTTTTAAAATATCTCAATGCTTTTACGTATATACATATATTAAAAAATAAGTATGTAAAGTGAACAAAATGATTTTAATCATATGCATAGATATATATTTCTCACTTATGCACATGTATGTCCTATGAAACAATGACCTTCAATAAAATACAATAGCTGCATTATGCATGAGACATACACTATGAAGCAACGAACTTCAATAAAACATAGTAGTTGCATTATGCGTAAGGCATACACTATAAAGAAATAAGCCAAATGAACCAATTGCACCTAAATATTGATATTTATTTTACACACATAAAATATTTACATAAAACAACTTTCTTTTATTGATAGTCAACAAACATTAACTCCAAAGTCTTTTAAATTTTTAGATATCTCAATGCTTTTATATATATATATATATATATATATATATATATATTTTCCACACCTCCACACATGTATATCCCGTAATTAGTTCATTTGCTCCGAATATACTTGTGCGGAGGTGTAGAAGATATATCTGTGCATAAAATATGTCCGTGCTGAAGATATATCTATGCGGAAGATATATATCTTTACCAACATTTTTTAAGTTAGGAATATGCATAAAAACATTTTGTTCACTTTATATGCTTATTTTTTAATATATATGTATATACGTAAAAACATTGAGATATCTAAAAAGTTAAAATACTTTTGTGTTAATGTTTGCTGATTGTCAACTTTTATAGGTTGTTGGGGTGAAGTTCAATGTGAGCATCAAGGTTATCTTACCTTTTCATTTAGTTATATTAAGTTTCACTATTTATCTCTTGTGCCGATAACTCTACCCACTTTGCTTCCCGCACTCTACCCACTTTGCTTCCCTCAATTTTAACGTGAGAAATCTACCCACTTTTCTTCCTGCACTCTACCCACTTTGCTTCCCTCAATTTTAACATGAGAACTCTACCCACTTTGCTTCCCACATTTCTATCATGAGGACACTTTGCCTTGGTTCCTGCCCATCCTAACCTCCAAACACTTTACATTGCTTCTTGCATATGCTAACCTCGCCATTGAACACTTCACTTATTTACTAAATTTTAGTCCACATTGAACGCTTTAAATTTTTGCTTATAATTTTTTTACTCCAAACACTTTACATTGCTTCCCAGATATGGTAATCTCCCCATTGAACATTTCACTTATTTACTAAGTTTTACTCCACATTTAACACTTTACTTTTTTGCTTGTTTTTACAAAGTTTTATGCTAAATGTTTTTACTTTATTCTAATCATGATTGTCCTCTTTGCATAAACAATAATGCTTTTTTTTTTTATATTATAAATGAATTATATTTTGACAAATACTATTCATTACCCATGCATTTAGTTATATTAAGTTTCATTGTTCAACAAATATTACCAAACTAACTCGAAAAGGACTGCGCTACCATGCAATCCTTGTTTTGTACTAATAACAACATTGCTAAATTGAATTAGTGATTCCATTAGGCATGGAAGAGTTAATATATGCTAAAGTAGCTATCTATACTCTACATTTTTTTATTTCAATAATAACATAAAACACATAAATTCAATGATTGATTAGTGTTAACAACCCTTTTTCAAATGATGTTTAACGCTAGGTGTGAAAGTTCAGTGTCGACAATACAACTTTTACATGTCCATAACCAACAATTTGACTTATTTTCAAGTATATATGTTTAAAGGTGGGACTAGAGAAAAATCCATAAGAGATTACGAGACTAATTTACTAGTAAGGAAATTTGTCATTAATCCCATAATAAGACTAGTAAAGATGATGAATTTTGTTCTGTTATTTATGTCCCAACAAGTTAATTATATTTCTTTAACGAGTGATTTTTATAGCACATCGATCTCCTCCAATAATTAACAATAATAATGAATTGCCAATGCTTTTAAATATGGATTCTTGTATTATTAACAAGCATGTTTGTTTGATCG
>JASDQU010242369.1:161596-181071 GCA_032191745.1 Picea mariana | reverse complement strand
AATTATAAATAGGTGGGATTTACATGACACAAAAATTTACATCAAAAATTTGAATTTGCTTGAACTGTCAATCATCTGTCACTATGCAAACTCCCGGACTACTGCGCAGATGATGAAATGAATCTCTTGCTAAAGATTTTGTAAAAATGTCTGCGACTTGTTCTTTTGACTTGCAAAATTCTAAATAGATCTCTTTGTTATTCACTAATTCTTTGATAAAATGATACCTTGTATCGATATTCTTGGTTTTCTTATGAAACACATGATTCTTTGACAACATGATGGTTGAATTGTTATCAAAAAATAATGTAGTTGGTTCCGGTTATTCCTGCATCAAATCTTTTAACATTCTTCTGATCCAAACTGTTTGACAAGCTATGCTTGTAGCTGCGACATACTCTACTTCTGTTGAAGAAAGAGTCACTATGGATTGCTTCCTTGATTCCCGTGATACTATACATGTTCCAAAATGAAATGTGTACCTAGAGGAACTTTTCCTGTCATCTATGTTTCCCCCACAATCATTGCCAGTGTATCGAATCAGTCTAAAATTTTCTGAAGTAGAATACATAATGCCAAAATCTTTTGTTCCATTTACATATCTCATAATTATTTTTCCTACCTTCCAATGTGATTCTTTTGGAGTTTCCATGAACCTTGAAATCAGGCTCACTCCATACATAATATTAGGCATGGTTGTTGTTAAATACATAAGTCTTCCTACCAGTTTTTTAAATAGTGTGGGATCCACCTTGGATCCTTCATCTTCCTTAACTTCAATCTTGTTATGATAGGTGTTGGGGCTACTTTTGAATTTATCATGTTGAATCTTTTTAAAATTTCATGCGCATACTTAGATTGTGAGATAAATATACYAGTTTTGGAYTGGTGAACTTCAATACCCATAAAATATCACATAGGCCCTAAATCCATCATTTCAAACTCATCCTYCATGAYTAACTTAAATTCTTCTATGCCAAAATCACCTGTAAATATCAAATCATTTACATATAAGAAAACAATTAACATATTACCTTCTTGATTTGCTTTGATGTACAATGTTGGCTCACTTTCACTTCTCTGAAATCCATTCTGTGTGAGATAGGAATCTATCCGACTGTACCATGTTCTAGGAGCTTGCTTTAATCCATGCAGTGCTTTGTTCAATCTGTACACTTTGTCTTCTTGTCCCGGAACCTCATGTTCCACATACACTTCTTCTAAATGTCCATTTAGAAATGTTGACTTTATATCCATTTGATAAACTCGCCATATGTTCTATGCGACAATGGCTAACACAGTTCCGACTATGTCCATGCGTGGAACTAGTGCAAATGTTTCATTGAGATCAATTCTAGGATGTTTTGTAAAACCTCTTGCAACTAACCTTGCCTTGTGCTTCTGCACATTTCCTTATGCATCTTGCTTGGTTTTATAAATCCATTTCACACTTATCACATCCTTATCTTCAAGTACATCTACCGACTTCCATGTTTGTTTGTTTTCTATTCATATGATTTCTTCATCCATGGCTTGATCTCATACATCATCTTTGACAACTTCTTCAAAAGTTAATGGATCATCTATTTGTGAAAACAGAGCAAAAACTGAAAATGAATTTGTTGTGTCATCATTATAGATGTCACACAAACTTCTTGTATTTCTTGGTAACAGACTTGCTAATGTTGGATCTAGGGATGTAGAACTAATCATACTGCTTGTTGGAGTTTGTTGCGCTCTAGGTGTAGACTATGCACATGTTGATCTTACTAAAGTATTTTGCGTTGTGATTTGTGTCGTAGTGCCAGGTGTAGAAGGAACTGCGCACTAACTATCACATGGTGTTTGAACCACTTCTTCTTATGTGTCATCATGCTCAATAACATCAATAATCCTGATTATCTTTTCTATGCTTCCATCTCGTGCTTCATTCTCCACGAACCAAACATTGCGATTGATTATGAATTTTCTTGCAATAGGATCGTACAACTTGTATGCTTTTTTATCTTCAGAATAACCAAAAAATACACATTTTTTCCCTTTTTTGTCTAACTTCTTTCTTAGCTCATCTGGAACATGTGTGTATGCGACACAACCAAAAAATTTAAGTGCGCCACATTATGCTTCATTTTTGTCCAGGATTCTTGAGGAACTATGTTCTTTACACTCTTTGTCAGTCATATGTTCATGATGTATACTGCAGTTGCTACTACCTCAGTCCAATACTCATTTGGAAAATGTTTAGCTGCCAACATACTACGCGCCATTTCCATGATGGTCCTATTCTTTCTTTCTGCAACACCATTATGTTGTGGTGTATACCACACGGTAAATTTCTTGTAGATGCCATGAACTTTACAAAAGTTTTAAAACTCTCTTGAAATGTATTCTCCTCCTCTATCAGTTCTTATACACTTTATGTAATAGCTACTTTGCTTCTCCACTAGTGATTTAAACTACTGAAAACAATCCAATGCGTTAGATTTATGTTTTAAGAAATAAATCCATGTCTTTCTTGAGAAATCATCAATAAATGTTAGAAAATATGTATTGCCTCCTATAGATGGTGTTTGCATTGGTCCAAAAATTTCTGAATGTACGATTTCCAGTGGAGTTTTTTCTTTGTACGACTTGCCAACTGGAAATTATTCTCTATGTTGTTTTCCAAAGATGAAGCCTTCACATATTTTTTTGGTTTTTCAATCAATGAAAAACCTTTTACCATATACTTTGTATGTATAAGCTTCAGATCTCCAAATTTTAAATGTCCAAATATGAAATGCCATAGCCAAGAATAATCTTGTACTTCATATTGGAATGTTGCTTGCATCTCTACGCCACCTTCTCCTTTTTCCTTAACACTGTGCGCACTATTTTCTTAATTGGAACTGCATGCACTTACTGTTGTAAATGCAGTGTCTAACTGTGCATATTTTTCTTTACCAACAACTAGCGTTGTATTTTTCTTCATGGTTGGCTTCAATGTCAATGGAAACATTATGTTGCTTGTCATATGAATTCTTGCGATAAGTTGATTGCTTGGATATATGTCCATAATCACACAGTGATTATCTTCCATGTAGATAATGTATCCTTTTTGTAACAACTATCTTATGCTCATCAAATTATTCTTCAGACCAGAAACATAATATACATTAGAGCCTTTTTTTCTCCTTGTTTAGTTAAGATGTTTATATCTCCTTTGCCTAAGACAGTGACTTGGATATCTATTCCAAGTGTAACCTTGGTTTGGACTAACTTATCCAAACTAGAAAACAACTCTAAGTTTCCTATCATGTGGTTACTGTAGCCTTAATCTAGATACCATATATCACAAGGACTTGCTTGAGAAACATTGCATTCAACTCGTGAGACTATAGACATTGCTTCAACGCATGCCATAAACATATGAATGGAGGGACTACTTGTGTTGTGTGAGTGACATTGACCTTGATTGTTATGATTATAGTATCTCTTCTTCCATTCATATGCATAATGTCCATACTTCTTACAATAATGGTACTGAATCTTTAATTTGTCAGTTCTCTGACCACTTGGATGATTGGTATTTGGGTTTTGACCTCTTCCAACAGTGTTTCCAAGACTACTATTGCATCCACCTCTGACATAACTTCTTCCTCTACCTCTAGAGTTAGCTCTCCCCCTTCCTCTTCCATGGCTTATAGATGACTGCACAGAAAATGCACTCTCTAATGACATGTTTGCCCTATTCAAGCTGTGTTCATGATTGATGAGGGAAGCTTGAAGTTCATCTAGACTAAACCGACTCAGGTCTTTGCTCTCTTCTAAGGTCACAACAAGGGTATCAAATTTAGGAGGAAGACTCCTAAGTACCTTCTCAACAATTTTTTTGTCTTCTATGGTTTCTCCATGAGACTTAATTTGATTTATTAGGCCAACAACATGGGTATAAAATGAATCTACTGAATCTGAGTCTTTTATTGACAAAATTTCAAAATCTCTTCTAAAAATTTGTAGTTTTGAAGTCTTGACTTTGTCCATACCTTGATAAGAGGTTTGTAATATGTCCCATGCCTCATTGGTTTGATTTGCTGATGAAACTCTTGGGAGTATGCTCTCATGCATGGCTTGATGTATATAAAACATTGTCTTTCCATCCTTCTTCCTTTGATCTTTCAAGGAATCCTTCTCAGCTTGTGTGAGAGCAGTATATGTTGTTTGATCTGTTGGTTCCACATAGCCATTCTAGAATATTTTCGATACATCTTGACCTCGAAATAACGCCTTCATGGTCAAGGACCATAACTCATAATTCTTTCCTGTAAAAGTGGGAGGCTGCAGATTTGAAGTAGAAGCCATACTTTATGACTGATTAGCATCCTCTCATCAACTTGTTCTGATCAAATTGCTTTTAGAACTTACCACACAATGCACAAACTACACGATTTACTACGCATTGTGATAAAACATTTAATGAAACAATTTATAGATGCATAAACAAACACAATACTATACTTAGCAAATAAACTCAGAAATACATGTAAGTATGACAACACTCAAAATACTTGATATATATATAAAACTGGAGCGTTGTGAGCTATTACAATAACTAAGACGAGCTTCGGCCCCAATGATTTCTGAACTATTTATGTAACTTGCAAAATACACACACAGATCTTGTGCTCTTAGACTTCTTCGACTACCTTTAGTTGTTGTTGTCGCTTCTCTTTGTTCTTCTGCATTCTCTATATCGACTTCCTACATACTCGGACATATAAAGACTGTGACTTTTTGTAAAAGTAAAAACTGACTCAACAATTAATACAACAATAAATTCGATTGACTTCTATCTACTTATCAAAACTCAAGAAATATAAAGATCGGCTCCATTTAATTACTCCCCTACTCACCGATTGGCTAAGACTAACTCAAGAAATATAAAGATCGGCTCCATTTAATAACTCCCCTACTCACCGATTGGCTAAGACTAACTCTCCCTTCTATTTGCAGACAAGTTGTACCAACCTGTCTTATTTTAGCATAAACAATTGTATATGTCTTGGCAATAATAGCTCGGACCTGAAGATATGTTATATTGCTTCCTTGATGGAATGACTGATATGTATCTTTCATCTGACATTTCGAAGTTCCAAGCCTGATTGTAATATTGGTTCTACTTTTCATCCAACAGAAGTATCATTATTATGGAGTGACATCCTTGTATTTCCGTCGTGTTAGATGTGGTATTGCGTACTGCATCTTGTCTTAAGGCTAGCATATTCTTTGTACAGAACATGAATTATAGGCGATGCCCTGAGATCTTCTTTCTGAGATGAGCGACCATTCCTTTTGTAGAAGTAGTGTTATCAGTCTTCAAGAAAGTTCTTCCCGCTCATAGTAATAACAACAATATTAATTTAGAATGCAATAAATAGAGCAACTCCAGTTTCTACGAGAAAATATCTGCACGTTGAATTAATTCTAGAAGCAGAATGAGTAACTTTCAAGGATGAGAGTGAAGAAATAAATTGCACGGTATAACCATATCCTTAAGAAGGGAGATGGCAAGAGCAGTTGCTCCATCTCTGGTTTTGTTAACCTCCAGACAAACCTGTATATAGTGACTATAATCTCTTAATGAACGCTTCACCTCAGTGGCATTATATGTAAAGTGGCAATGATCCAAATTCTTTTTCGCCATGGCAGAATGACACTTGACTCCAAATCAACATTCTTCGATACATTTGCAGGTCGATCGGACTGGAAATGATTGCAGAGATTAAGGAGGTTAGCACCGAACGTTTCTTTTTACTTTTGGCCTGCTTGCAAAACATGCATGGTATCCCCAACTGCAGAATTCAAAACTGGGCTTGTGGGTTCTTAATGTTCTTAATGTTCGACACTATTAGACTAGCATAGTCACATAATTGTGATTGATGAACTCGAAAGGCATATGAAACGTGTAGACTGTTAAAACGTTTGAGGAAAATGCAGGGACAGGTGAGGAAATTCGTGGTTAATAATCTAAACGTGGTAATGTTAAACATTAATTATATAAACGTCGCAGGGATAGGTGAGGAAATTCGTGGTTAATAATCTAAACGTGGTAATGTTAAACATTAATCATATAAACGTGGCAATCATATAATGACAGATACATTCAAAAATACAAGAAGATTATAAAGAGTAAATCACATTCATTGATTTGGGAGGATGACTAAGAATATTTCAACATTTTTAATTGTTAACCATCAGATTAAAATTTTAAATTAAAAGATAATTAATAGATATATGCCTTTAAAGTAATAACTGCCTACTCAAGATAGGAATGAAATGACCAGACACGGACACGGGCACTTGATCGAAAACCCGCACTTGAATAGTCTAACGACTCTATCTGTTGTATATGCAAAATATGCTTACACTGCAAGTTGACGAAAAAAGTGATATCTACAGCTTCGACGCCGTAAAACTATGTTGGGAAGAAACCATACTAGATTCTGATATCCCGTCCTATGATATCCTATTAGTTTTATTTCATTTCCTTCTAATATATTGTGTTCCTTGGAGCTCTTCAATGTCACTATATGTTGGTGATGTTAGTTAAGTAAATAAATGGTGAATTTGCCCATTAGAAGAAATGCCCTTATCATTTCCTTTATTAATCCCTGTCTAAAGGCAGCAGGGAGCAGGGACTATTGTAAACGACTCTCATTTTTTCAATACTCCTGCACGCATATCCAAGTGTTTTAACCAAAGTTTCTACATCATATTCCATCAAATATTTTTCCTCACCTATCATGTATTTACACTATGTTTTTTTCACCAATCAGTAACATTGAGGTAGTATTTGGCCTTTTCTAGGCAAGGGGCAATTAAACTTAGGAAACTATGTATACATGAAGTATATTTTGAAACAAAGTGGATTAATGCTACTCTTCATGTTAAGCATTAGTCTTCAACATTAAATGTTATCTTTCAATATGTATACCAATGCTCACCTAAAATTTATCATTCAACATAATGACTTCCCTGGGTTTTGCATGTGTTTTGTTGTCTTTTGTACTCTTGTCACCACACTGCATGGTGATACCCTTTGTACTCTTGCCACGATGTTTCATGGTGGACTAACGTGGAAATAATACTATCCTCCTCTTCTTCGAGCGTTATATTCTTCTAGCTGCCGAGGTCTCAGACGAAAGCGCAGAAGCGCGCCCGGGTGCAGGTTCTGCTTGATCAACTCGGGCTCCGAGGCGCGGCGAAGACAATCATCGGCAACGAAGGGCATCGTGGGGTGTCCGGCAGCTAGAGGCGTCAGGTGTCCATCGGTATTGATATCATCCACGATCCAATTTTGTTGTTCTTGGACGAACTGACGCTTTCATGGTTGTCAAGGTGCAGAAGCGAATTGCTGAACCACTGATACTTTGTTGTTGATGCTGCTTCTTCTCAGTGAGTCTTCCCAATCTGAACCGCTACTTAGTAGAGGACTGTTGGAACTGTGTAAAGGGGAGCCGGGCGTAATGGATCTGGGTTTTGATAATTAGAATCTCGATCTATAAATGTCTCTGCCATTCAAGTATTCATAATGAAGTTATTTTTTTAATATATATATATATATATATATACAATCATTATAATCTAGTATTAATGATCATATAAAATAATATGATATCTAAAAATATAGGAAACGTATTATTTAAAATTTTAAACAAACTTTAGTCTTAGGCTTGTGGAAGCTTATTTAAGCTAACGGATATCAGGTTATATTAAATTAAAGGTTTCTACAAAGTTTGAAGAGAAATCGAAATGGCTTGGTATGTCAATAGATCACAATGAAGTTAAAGGTCGTCATAGTTTGTTTTCTTTTTCAAGATTAATGTGGTTAAGGCGAAACTTGGGAAAAATTATAACTGTGTCGATTATCTAAAGTTTCGTACATGTCTGAAGAACCATGATCAATTCTGGGTAAGTGGACAACTAAAGGTCTATGGGGAGATACAAGGAATTGCTACCTAAAGGAATTTAAACAAAATGATAAGCTTCATAGTATTAGTAGAAAATCATTATTAGTAGAAAATCATTTTTAAAGGAACCAAAATGTATTTGTTCCAATAAAAGTTTTACTACAAGGAATAGATGAGCACAAGCAGAAGTAGTTTCATTTTTTGCCAATGTAAAACTAAGTAATGTATCTAAAAAACAATGCATGTATGGCTGTCGTGTTTCTCACCTCTTGCGCACAGTGCATGTATGGCCGTCGTGTTTCTCACATCTCGCGCGTACAAACGTTGGGCTCCGGTGGTTGAGTACTCCTGTCCTAAGGTACAGTAATGTTTCTACTTTGTGTAATGTTTAAGCTGTGCAAACTTAGCTGTCCGAAGCAGCATACTGTAAGTTGTATATATTATTGATATGCCTTGATGCAATTGAAGTAAAGGCATTTTTTTGCAGCCTGAGTTATTCTTGATTCGATCATATTATATGTCCAGTCTATGTATTGATATCCCTTGATGCAGTTTGGCAGATTGAGTCGAATCAAAGGTGTATATTTGCAGAAGTCGGAGTCTTGTTGTAGAATAAAATCGCCACAACCTAATCCTTGCAATATTCTCTCTATAGAGCAGAGGATCCCACCCCTACAAATTAATTAGTCATTAAGATTCAACAGTCAATCCAACCACAATACCACCTTCAGTGGAAAAGGAAAAGATAGGATATGGATTGAACCTGGGTATACTATGCACATAGGGTCCATGCAAACTGCATGCGAGCATGTGGTCCAAGTGGACACCACTACATGCTATGCAATGCATGTGGCACAATAAAGCATCTAGCACGAGTTTGATAAAGCATTTGCAAGCGGGCAATTCAATATTTTTTATTTAATATAGAAAGTTTTTTATTCTTTAAGGCTATTTATACTTTAAAATCTCCCACTACAAAAACTTTAAAATCTCAAACATAACTCTAGACTCACCAAAAAGTATTTTTGATAGTTTTTTGCTATGTGTTTCTTAATATCGTGAGCCGTTAATTTGAATAACCTATGCATATTAACAGCCTGCAACATTAATTTAACCTGGTAAACAAAATAATTATTGATACTTTCAAGGTGCAACATTAATTTGATTAACGTGGTAAACAAAATAATTATTGATACTTTCAAGGTGGAGCATGAGGCAATACTAGACAAAGATAAAAAGCTTGTTGCTCGAGGAGTTGTAGCTTGTTCCTGAGTTCTTATAAAATATATGTGTTATTTGATTGGTACTGGTACATTCTTGAACTGTGTGATTCTACTTCTAGGAACTACTTCTGGGAACTGCTTTGTTTGATAGACAGATTGAAGGACTGATCAAAAGTATGGCTAGCTTTAATAATTCCAACTGACTAATCTGTTAAAACGAGATATCTATGAATCCCACCTGCATTAATCTCTTTAAGTGGACATGCTTCCTAGGGAGACTTGTAGTTTTGTGGTTGACTGAGGCAATACATGTTATTTATCAGACTTGAAACCAACTAACTCGAAAAGCCCAAGCCTGATTGAGGCAATACAGGTTAATTATCAGAAATGAAACCAACTAACTCGAAAAGCCCAAGCCTGACTGAGGACATGTTATTTATTAGACATGAAACCAACTAACTGGAAAAGCCCAAGTTGAAAGCAGACATGGATCAATTGAACCCAATACCTATTATTTATGTCAAAAGCAACTTTAAACTACCACTTAAGGTAGGGGCTTGCTGCTTTGCAACTCCCCTTGTTTCAAATTACTAATGGTCTCCTGTTTGTATCATGTTATTGGAGAATAAAACAACTTATATCGTTTGTGTTTGGTTAGTGGATTGCATAGGTAAATATTAAATTAACAGTCACAAATATCGTTGAGGGCCTTATTTAATGTTAGACAAGAACCAAAGAAAGAGGTGTAGCTCCGGTGTCAAACCCTTTTACTTTGGTTATCAAAATTAATATCAAAATTAATGTAATGAGTATTTAATTAAACATCAATAAATTAATGGTTTGGATGTATACTTGCTTTTCCATGTAACTTGATCACTAAGAGCGCGAATAAGGGCTAAGTGGCTTTTAACACTTTTTTTTTAATAATAAAAAAAAATATTTATATTAGTGAATATAACAAGTCTTTTACAAAATTATGTCTGTTGGAAAACATTTTAATTCCCTAATACATCGACTGGAGGTATAAGTGCAGTCTACATAACAAGATCCTTCATCATACGCTGGAGGTCTAACAAAATAAAGACTTTATGATTTTATATATCATGTTTCAAAAAGAAAAAATATCAAGTTCTTCAACTTCGCTGCAGAAATATATTAGCTTATTGACAATCTTTCAAATCTAATTGTTTTAATTCATGTACCCGCTGCATGGTATATCCCATCTTCTTCCAATCTAATTGTTTTAATTCATGTACCCGCTGCATGGTATATCCCATCTTCTTCCAGCTGCAATGCTTGCTTTGATAGCTGATCAACTTCCTTATTATATTCTCTATATATGTGTTGTGTTTTAGTTGTTGAAACTTCTCGCTTAACACTCGAATTTTTGTCATCCAAGGCTGAAGAGAAACCACTTGTAAATTGTTTTCATGAGAAAACCAATCAATAATAATATTCGAGTCTCCTACTAGTTGTAATATTTTTATCTTTTTGAAAAATGCAAAATATAAAATACACCACAGGGCTAAAAGTTCACCCCTGGTATTAGTTCCAGTGCCATAGTTCATCTTAACGCTAAAAGTAAACGAAACTGGACATTTTAAAATTGCTTCAGCCCCACATTTTTTGTCTTCACATTGTGAGGCTCCATCAAAGAATCCCACTACCATGTTCCAGTCTAACAAAGGAGGCCTCGCAATCTTAACATGCTGAACAATTTGTGTGTTTTTGTTTTCACCCAAGTCCTGTAATATTATGTTGCAAACCCTAACCAGAGATGGTGGATGTTCCTAAAAAATAACCAAGTTCCTGTGCTTCCAAATCTCCCAGCATATATAACAAGAAATTTCATTCCAGTATTCCATCTTCCTTATCCAAAACTGAAAACACTCATTAATTTTTCCTCCCTCCCATAACCTATTTAGTTTTAGTTCCTTTAAGATTGAGATCCATATATCTTTGGTGAATTGGCACTCAACAAATAGATGATTCAAAGTTTCCTCATTTTCCCCACATAGGACACATCTGCTAGGTCCAATCAACCCTTTTTTTGTCAAATTTTTCCAGGTGAGAATTTTTTGTTCAAACATTAACCAACATAATAATTTAACTTTAAAAGGTATCTGCCACTTCCAAAGTTCTATGTACCAAAACAATTGACATCCCTAAATCCTCGAACATTTGTACTTCATAAGCTTGTTTGGCATTAACATGTCCTCTGTAACATCCCCGACCACCCAGGTCGGGCCATGCTACTCTAGAAAACGCTTTCATTCTTTGCTCAACATACTGTAACATACCCAACATCCAACTGAGCTATGCCACATAATTTTTTTGAACTGCATGCAATTAAAACATATACACACAGAACTCTTGCAGAACTTTATATATATAACTTATACAGATAAATACATACTATAAATGCACAGATTCATACAGAAATGACAATAAGCATATATATGCACCATAGACATAAATTGACCATAAACATAACACATAAATAATAATGCAACATATAAATTAACACACAATTGACATTTATCTTGGTAAGAATATCACCAACTGTGTGTAGACCTTCCATGAACCTCCCAACCTTAGACCACACTTCTCATCACTCTCAGCAGTGGGTCACCTCTGAGCTGGAACTAAAGTCCAATTGGGTAAAGGGATTCCTAACTAGGATGATGTATCATAGACTATAGGAAAGACTTCGTTACATGTGCTAACTCAAACTAACAACCTACAATCTCTCATTCCCCACATGCCTGTCCCACCCCATGAAGTGTGCCCCTTATCTTCTCAACAATCCTTCGGCTGCCCCACTTCCCTTCCAAGGCTTCAACAATAGGTCGGACATGAAGTCTCAGAGCCCTGTAGATGTAATTTAACACCTTCAGGAAATCAGTTCCCAACAATTCTGTCATCTTGAGAGATTTCTCAAGGGCCTCACAACCCACCTCTTCAATATCCCACGGGCCTGACAACCTGCTTCTTCAGTCCATCTCCCAAGCTAACAAGGTACACAAACAAGTATGGGTACAGATACAGGTTCAAGTACAGTGACAGAAAGGTATGGATATGATACGGGTTTAGGTACGAATACAAGTATAGAGAGGTACCCAGGATAGCTCAATGAGTATCTAAATGATCAATGAATGATAGAAAAATGAACTAAGTCCAAACTATATGTATGCATGTTCCCAACTTCACACTTGTCATGTTGGGAGCTATTTTGACCCACTTGTCCCCATCCTTAGAAATTAGGATAAAATAATTATCCATACTTTATATTTTAAGGAATATTAATATAATATTCATTTTCGTCTTAGCTCCCTAGCTTATCCTTTTTCATTAAATTTTATCCCTCCTCCATTTCCCCAACTAGTGGAGTTTAGTCCCCCATACTCTTTTATCGTGGTCAGTCTGCGTGCAACGATGTATTTTATATTAATGATAAGACATATACAAAAATAGGCGCACTGGCCTTTAGCATCTAGGCTCTATGGCCTAATTCAAAACATAAGCATCCTAGCTTATAATAACTGGCTCACTAGCTTATAAAACACAACATATACACAAAGGCTCCAGGCCTCAAAATCATGTGCACTTAAGTTGTTGTGTGCAGTATCCTGAAATGTGCATACTTCATCATTTTATTGCACAGTGCATGCACGCACTATCCATGGAAGGTGCATAATTTTTTTTTATGTCAAACAACTCACCAACTTATGTACATTTGTATTTACATTTACAATTGGGTTCGGCCTAGGGGTATTGCATTCTCCTTTGGTATTCCATGACCATACTAATGTGTCCTTTTTTGCATTTAATTCAAAACCCGACCCAACTAATGTAGATTTTAACCTTGTACAATATTTACTGCAAACAAATTTTCAGTAAAAGTACAAAAAATATACAATGGCAAATAAAAACATTACATAGAGATTTTTCGCTTGGAAAACTAAACTAGGAAAACCAACATATTCTATATTCATTCATAGTGATACATTTTTTACAATATAATATACATATAGGATCCAGTGGCATCCAAAATCCTAACCCAATGATCTGGATTAGTCAACAACCCTAATTCCTTAACAAGAAATAGAAAACTATCGACAAAAAACAATGTCTCGAAAAACTGCCCAACAATGGATATGAGAATCGAGGCAACACGAAAAATGAAGAAAAATGTGACATGCTTCCCGAGGTAAAAAAAAATCTCGGGGGCGCTTCCCCGAACCCCTGCGTGTGGGGCTTTCACCCCCCTGCACTCCCCAAGGGGGTGCCTAACAACCCCCCCTCAAACCCCCCTGCGTGCCCCACACAACGCAGACACTTCTACTTGTGCAAAGACTATAACACATACCCAACATTATCCCACTTGTTGTTTTATTTGCAAACAAGGGGGTTACAAGGTTACATAGTCAAAAATCCAGGGAAGCAATTCCCATGGATCCTCTACACCAAGAGAACTTCTTAGTGCTCACAAATTTTTAAAATGAATCTGCAACATTCTTCAAAGTGTCCACCTTCATCATCAATACTTTCTTTTCTTCAACTATTTCTCTCACAAAATGATATTGAATATCAATATGCTTTGTCTTTGAATGATAAGTCGGGTTATTTGCCAGAAAAATTGCACTTTGACTGTCACTATATATCCTTACAACTTGTTGTACCAACCCAATACCTGAACACAATATTTGTAACCATATTGCTTCCTTATTTGCATGAGTGGTTGCCATGTATTAAGCTTATGTAGTTGAAAGTGCCACTACTAATGGACACACCGACTACACTTGGGGGAGGGGGGGGGCGGTGTTGAACAGTGTGGGGATCTTTTTCCCAAAACTTTCCTCTTACACAAAACTCATTAGTTAGAAATCACCATTAACTCATTACTCATTGCTATCATTTATAACCAGTTACATGTGAACACATATCAACAATATATCATCAACAGCTCATCACCACAAGGAACACAAAGAACACAAGATGTATGTACAATTTTATTTTTATTACGGACTTCAATCCTTGGGGTTTTTCAACAACAACTAAATAGAGTACAACTCTACAAAAGCACCGGCTCTATATGAAAGACTCAACTTACACCCTCAATACCAACTGAGATGAGGCAACAATCCTCAACATATATCAATATGTCAATAGGTATGCGACTAGTTAGTAGTGCAACCCTCGTATGTACGCACCCTGGCTCAATACAACCCACATATGTACGCAGTCAGTTTGTACTACAACCTGCATATGCCTTCTGAGTTACTTAGGGTTTTCTCTTTAAGATCAACTCAGATCCTCTGCAACCTTCAATCACATTTTCATATGTCTTTCACTCTCCAATCTTATCCAAAACCAATCACAACACATCCAATCTCTCCAACAACTTACTCATGCTTCTCAACCATACAATATGAATGCTACTCAATCATGTATAAGCAACTATTATACTATAAAAAACATATCAGAACTAAATCATAGGAGTGCTTTTCACTCCATCAACCAACTCAAACCATATCATAACAACCATACCAAGAATGCCTTAAGCATTCACCACACAACAAACAAGAATATCCATCAAAACAACAATGTAACCATACTAGAGTTTCTAAGGTAGATGTAAGCCCATACACTGTAGATATGGAATCTGCTTTAGTCTTCAAGAGCATGGCATCATCTCACACACCAATATCCATCATTTCATCCATTGTACGCACCTTGTCTTCATACAACCCGCATATGTACGCGCCCTAGCTTACTGTAGCCCGCATACACCTCAGAAACTAGGGTTTCTGAACTTTCGAGACTTTTTCCGTCATGATCTCAGACATTGCTGAAACTTTGATGCGTCCATGAGATCCTCCAGATCTTCTCTCTCTCAAAATAGATTTTCAATACATGCTCAAGAGATACACAAGAGATACTCCCAAAAAATGTATTGTTCACAAGAGACCCTTGCCTCTTATTTATACTCTTCATCTTCTAGGTCACTTAACCTATTTTCCTTATTTTAGGGTTAACCACTTTCCATAATTAAAAAGTTCTCCATTGCTTTACCATTTAAATATTCCTCCTTGACTTTGTCACCTCACTTTATCATTTAAATAATCTTCTTTGATTTGTCACTTTACTTTATCATTTAAATAATGATTTCTTCTTTTCAAGCACTTTGAATTCTTGACCTTTTGGGGCTTCAAGCCTTCATATGAGGGTCCTCCAACATTGTAAGGCCATAACTCTCAAACCATGAGAAGTTATGTGACATTCCACATACCAACGGAAATGGTATGACAAGCAATATCCATTTAAGATAGTTTCACCAACAACTTCACTGATATTCATTTCATTATTCCACAATCAAGCATGGGTTCTCCAACCATTCTTCTAGGATAACTCAACTATAAAGCATCTTCCCATGAGGGATTTCACCATAAGGGGACCACTTTGATGTTCATCCATTTGTGAACCTTATCAACCATGATAAGACTATAATGATCAATCTAACTATGCATCATATATCAAGGAAATCACATCAATCCATCTTCATCTTTGCATCGTGTATCAATGACAACTCATTGATCCATATTCATCTATGCATGACATCATATGCATCATATACTTGACATCTATCCATTATCATCAAGGACAATACATATTACATTTGACATCAATCATCAATCAATCAATCCTTCGGCATCAATTATTTACTTGACAACAGTCAATCAAACCATTGGCATCAAGACAAGCTGATCCAACAATCTCCCCCTTTGGCATTGATGAAAATACCAACATTGATGTCAAAACCAATCATTGATGTCAACATGTAGACAAGGCATTCTCTACATCCATAGTCATCAAACATGTCAATGTGACTATCTCTCCCCATCAATAAACATCAATCACATCAATGTGATTATCTATCCCCCTTTGACATGAATGGAAAAGGGTCATTCTCCCCTTGGGGCTTCTCCCCCTGCTTGAACTCTCCTTGGGGCTGCTCCCCCTGTCTGAATTCCTTTGATCTTCCTCTGAATAATCTCTCCCCTTTTGAACAAGGGATATCACTCTGATGTAACGCTGAAAATATATCTCTCATACTCCCCCTGTGACCATCGCTCCCCCTGGAATTGTGCCTCTCTGCTCTTTCTTCAAGTATAGGGATCTTTACCAAGTATACATCTGATAAATATCTCCTCCTAGAACCATGGGAAGAAGAATGAATCCCCCTATGGGTATGCCTCCCCCTATCTTCTCTGCAATATGAACAATATGCTACCACTGCAATATGCTTTTGCTACAAATGCTACTGCTCAACTGGACTCATAGAACAACCATCCTTTCTATGACGATCCTTGGACCTGTCCATGCATCAAAATCATGCCATACCAAACATCATGAAGAAAAATATATGTCAAAAATAGAGAATCATGAACAAGATATGAAGCAAGTACATCGTGTACCAAAATGTGTCCTCATCATGCACAACACCCATGTACATCAACACCATACAATGTGCCAAAAGATATCATCAACATGACAACCATGTGCATCTACCAATATGCCAACCATTTTCATCTACCAATATGTCAAAACAAGTGTCATATCACTCATGATATGTCTTCACCATGAACAAAGTGCCATAACCATGTATCTCAAACAGATACCAATTGTTGTGCTAGTCAAGTAATAACAATGGTGTACTTTTAGCCAAGTACAATCATCCAAACATATACCATCTATGAGTGTACCAAACATGCATATCAACATGTATCACCACCTGTAGCAAGCAAGTACATCAACCATGCACTAATACTACAACATGATGAATCATCATACATGTATGCCAAATCCTCCATAAAACATGTGCCAATCAAACTGCTAGTAGGTGCCTCTACCAATGTACTAGAAATGTACCAATCACACATCAACTATAGATCAAGATATGACTCATCAATGATTTACAACATGATCACCTCATTAACTCATCAACTACATGTCCCAAGATGTAGCCCATCCATATGCCAAATGCATGCATCAAGTTTTCCAATAAGTAAGCTTCCAATAATACATCATAAGATATATCAATGAAACTTAAATATGCACCAGCCATGTACACCAATAGATCAACATCAATCCTCTATTCACTACAACAAATACTAAGAATCCAACAACACATGTACTACTAGTATGCTTCAAATAGATCAATGAAATATCTAGCTAGCATCACCATGATATATCACATACCCAAGGTGCCATAACTTCACTGTCATAACTAGCGTTGTTTTTCAACAGAAAATGCCTCAATCCATACTCATGGGTTAGTGCCATGCATCCAAGATAGCCTTTCATTATTTTTTATCATCACTTTAAATAATCCAATATAGAATCATGAAAACCTACAACAAATATTGTCAGAACCTGCAACAAACTATGTCAGACCTTGCAACATAGAGTTATACCATCACATCAAGTTGCAACACTTGTGCATTGGCTTTTTCCCAAGGCTTTACCACATATACGCGACCTGCTGCACAGACAGCTCGTGTATGTACACGACCTATTCAAGGTCAACACGTGTATCCATGCAACTGTTACCATTGTCACCCGTGTATACTTCAGTAGATGACACACTTGAGCTTCCCTCAAGGTTTCCATTCTACTCTGGGTGTTCAGTCTTCTTTACCTACTTATGAAGGTGTCCCTGCTTCTCAGAACCTGAGCTCTGAGCTTCCATATTTTCAAATATGTCTCCCTTACTTACTTCATTCCTTCTTCTAGTCATGCTATGTGAAGTCCTCATCATGGACTTTCTTCTTGTGTTCCAACAATATTGTGACTTGTGGCCAAATCCACTACAGTTGTAGCATCTCATGTTGTGATAGTGAACAACAATGTGTCCTACTTGATCACATCTCCAATACCTTATGGTGTTATGAAATCTTCCATTTTCTATCCTTGCATAAGATCCACATTCCAAAGCTTTTTGACCATATTCATTACATGAATAACATTGACCATGAAAAGCACTTTCATACCTTTGCTTTGGTGTCCATTTTATTTGAGGTGTAAAGGTAGCTTATTCATGTCTTTCTTGCTTAGCTCTTTTGAAACTTTCCTTGCCTTTTGTAGATGGTTGATTTGCAACATTGTCTTCATCCTTTGAGGGATTTACCTCATGCTTCTTTGAGGTGCTTGCTTCATCATGTGTATCTTCTCTCTTGTATCCAATACCTGATTTATCATATGGTAATCTTTGACTTTCCAAGATCTCATTCAAGATTTGTGAGCTATTCAAGCATTTGTTTGACTTCTCTACCTTCTTTCTAAGGTCAACAACTTCAGCTTCTAACTTATGCCATGACTCTTTCTTTTCATTTATTTGATTCTTCAATAGTTCCTCTACCCTTTTGGATTCTTCAATTTGGGTCTTGAGATGGACAATAGTTTCAAAATTTTTGATAATCTTGTCATCTACCTTCATATATTATTTTTCATTCTTTAGTCTTGTGATCTCTTCTTCCTTTTCTTCTAAGTGAGTCTTATTACTCTCTTCTTGTTCCTTGAGCATTTCCCTTAACTTCAAGATGTGCCTTTTACTACTCCTAAGAAACTTCTTTGTGTTATCTGAAATATAGCTATAGTCCATATAACAATGGTCATTTCTATATTCATATAAACCATGTTCAACTTTCTTTTGAAGTTCTAATAGATCTTCTTCTATTCTTTCCATGGGATAACTACCATCAAACTTTACACAAACTATTTCTAGATTTTCTTCTTCACTTGTAGAGAAAAATTCAACATCATCACATTTTGAATCATTTCAATCAAGAGTCTTTGGAGATTCTTTACCTTCATTTGAAATACCTTCGAGATATTCCCTTTTGCCAAAATCATCACATGATTCTTTGCTTTCATTTGAAATGTATTCAAGATCTTCATTTGTGCTAATATCATCACTTGATTCTTTGTCTTCATTTGAAATGTTTTCAAGATAACATTTAGAAATAATGCATTCAAGAGAGTTTGGAGATTCTTTACCTTTAATGACATTGATGGAGTGGTCTTCAATATCTTCCTTTTCCTTCTTTCTTTGATATGTCTCTTCTAGCTTTAGCCATAGATCCTTGGCGGAAGTGCATTGTCCCATACTCTCTTTGATAGGGTTTGAGAGTCCACTAAGAATGGTCTTGAGAACCAATGCATCATTCTTCTTTCCTTCCCTTTGAGCTACAAACTTTGAATTGTTCTTCAATGAAACTTATCCACCAATGGCTTCCTTCCA
>JASDQU010242369.1:135106-147576 GCA_032191745.1 Picea mariana | reverse complement strand
CGTGGAATTTCTTCTTGTGTTCCAGAAATCTTGTGAATTGTGGCCAAATCCACTACAGTTGTAGCATCTCATGTTGTGATAGTGAACAACAATGTGTCCTACTTGATCACATCTCCAATACCTTATGGTGTTATGAAATCTTCCATTTTCTCTCCTTTCGTAAGATCTACATTCCAAAGCTTTGTGACCATATTCATTACATGAATAACAATGACCATGAAAAACACTTTCATACCTTTGCTTTGGTGTCCATTTTATTTGAGGTGTAAAGGTATCTTATTGATGTCTTTCTTGCTTAGTTCTTTTGAAACTTTCCTTGAATTTTGTAGATGGTTGATTTGCAACATTGTCTTCATCCTTTGATGGATTTACCTCATGCTTCTTTGAGGTGCTTGCTTCATCATGTGTATATTCTCTCTTGTATCCAATACCTGATTTATCATATGGTGATATTTGACTTTCCAAGATCTCATTCAATATTTGTGAGCTATTCAGGCATTTGTTTGACTTCTCTACCTTCTTTCTAAGGTCAACAAATTCAGCTTCTAACTTATGCCATGACTCTTTCTTTTCATTTATTTGATTCTTCAATAGTTCATCTACCCTTTTGGCTTCTTCAATTTGGGTCTTGAGATGGGCAATAGTATCAAAATTTTTGATAATCTCGTCATCTACCTTTATATATTCTTTTTCATTCTTTAGTCTTGTGATCTCTTCTTCCTTTTCTTCTAATTGAGTCTTATTACTCTCTTCTTGTTCCTTGAGCATTTCCCTTATCTTCAATATGTGCCTTTTACTACTCCTAAGAAACTTCTTAGTGTTATCCGAAATATAGCTATAGTCTATATAACAATGGTCATTTCTATACTCATATAAACCATCTTCAACTTTCTTTTGAAGTTCTAATAGATCTTCTTCTATTCTTTCCATGGGATAACTACCATCAAACTTTACACAAACTATTTCTATATTTTCTTCTTCACTTGTAGAGAAAAATTCAACATCATCACATTTTGAATCATTGCAATCAAGAGTCTTTGGAGATTGTTTACCTTCATTTGAAATACCTTCAAGATCTTCCCTTTTGCCAACATCATCACATTATTCTTTGCTTTCATTTGAAATGTCTTCAAGATCTTCATTTGTGCTAATATCATCACTTGATTCTTTGTCTTCATTTGAAATGTTTTCAAGATCACATTTAGAAATAATTCATTCAAGAGAGTTTAGAGATTCTTTACCTTTAATGATATTGATGGAGTGGTCTTCAATATCTTCCTTCTCCTTCTTGCTTTGATATGTCTCTCCTAGCTTTATCCATAGATCCTTGGTGGAAGTGCATTGTCCCATACTCTCTTTGATAGGGCTTGAGAGTCCACTAAGAATGGTCTTGAGAACCAATGCATCATTCTTCTTTCCTTCCCTTTGAGCTGCAAACTTTGAATTGTTCTTCAATGAAACTTATCCACCAATGGCTTCCTTCCAAATACCTATTCCCATTTCCTTCAAATGCACTCTCATCTCTATTCTCCAAGTAGAATAGTTTTCCTCATCAAGGATTGGAACTTCATCATCCATTTGTGTGTCTAGAGATCTCCTCCAATATTGTTAAGGCTTATAGTGAAGGCCCGATCTACTACTAATTGTTGGACACACCGAATACATTGAGAGGGGGGGTGAACAGTGTAGGGATATTTTTCCCAAAACTTTCCTCTTACACAAAACTCATTAGTTAGCAATCACCATTAACTCATTACTCATTGTTGTCATTTATAACCAGTTAGATGTGAACATATATCAACAATATATCATCAACAACTCATCACCACAAGGAACACAAAGAACACAAGATGTATGTACAATTTTCTTTTTATTATAGACTTCAATCCTTGTGGTTTATCAACAACAACTGAATAGAGAAAAACTCTACAAGAGCACTAGCTCTATATGCAAGACTCAACTTACACCCTCAACACCAACTGAGATGAGGCAACAATCCTCAATAGATATCAATCTGTCAACATGTACACAACCTGTGAGTAGTGCAACCCACGTATGTATGTGCCCTGGGTCACTACAGCCTGCATATGTACGTGTTTAGTATGTACTACAACTTGCGTATGCCTTCTGAGTTACTTAGGGTTTTCTCTTTAAGATCAACTCAGATCCTCTGCAACCTTCAATCACATTTTCATCTGTCTTTCATTGTCCAATCTAATACAAAACCAATCACAACACATCCAATCTCTCCAACAACTTACTCATGCTTCTCAACCATACAATATGAATGCTACTCAATCATGTATAAGCAACTAGTATACTATAGAAAACATATCAACACTGAATCATAGGAGTGATGCTCACTCCATCAACCAACTCAAACCATATCATAACAACCATACCAAAAATGCCTTAATCATTAACCACACAACAAACAAGAGTATCCATCAAGATAACAATGTAACATACCAGATTTTTTATGGCAGATCTAAGCCCATAGACTGTATATCTGGAACCTGCTTTAGTCTTCAAGAGCCCATCATCAACTCACACACCAATATCCATCATTTCATCCATTGTATGCGCCATGTCTTCATATAGCCCATGTATGTACGCGCCTTGGCTTACTGTATCCCATGTACACCTCATAAACTAGGGTTTTTGAACCTCTGAGACTTTTTTCGTCATGATCTCAAACATTGCCGAAAATTTGATGCATCCATGAGATCCTCTAGATATTCTCTCTCTCAGAATAGATCTTCAATACATGATCAAGAGATACACAAGAGATACTCCCAAAAAATGTATTGTTCACAAGGGACCCTTGCCTTTTATTTATACTCTTCATCTTCTAGGTCACTTAACCTATTTTCCTTATTTTAGGGTTAACCACTTTCCATAATTAGAAAGTTCTCCATTACTTTATCATTTAAATATTCCTCCTTGACTTTGTCACCTCACTTTATCATTTAAATAATCTTCTTTGATTTGTCACTTTACTTTATCATTTAAATAATGATTTCTTCTTTTCAAGCACTTTGACTCCTTGACCTTTTGGGGCTTCAAGCCTTCATATGAGGGTCCTCCAACTTCGTAAGGTCATAAATCTCAAACTATGAGGAGTTATGTGACATTACACATACCACCAGAAATGGCATGACAAGAACTATCCATTTAGGTTAGTTTCACCAACAACTTCACTGATATTCATCTCATTATTCCACAATCAAGCATGGGTTCTCCAACCATTCTTCTAGGATAACTCAACTGTAAAGAGTCTTCCCGTGAGGGCTTTCACCATAAGGGGACTGCTTTAAATTTCATCCATTTGTGCACCTTATTAACCATGATAAGACTATAATGATCAATCTAACTATGCAACATATATCAAGGAAATCACATCGATCCATCTTCATCTTTGCATCGTGTATCAATGACAACTCATTGATCCATATTCATCTATGCAGGACATCATATGCATCATATAATTGACATCTATCCATTCACATCAACGACAATACATATTACATTTGACATCAATCATCAATCAATCAATCATTTGGCATCAATAAATCACTTGATATCAATCAATCAAACTATTGGCATCAATGACAACATGATCCAATGACTACAACCTGTCTTTTTCTCATCCAACTTATTGCTCCTCCAAACAGGTTAAACACATACCCACTTGTAGATACCCTATGATCAAAATATCCAACTCAGTTTTCATCCAAAAAGCCATGTATATCCACCACTCTGGCCAATCCTGGTCTTCCTTGGTAGCACAATCCATAGCTAGTAGTGCCACACAAATACCTAAAAACCCTTTTTACTGTTGTCCAATTCTCCTTCCCTAGTTTTGACATATACCTTCTCAAAACTCCCACCGCATGTGCAATGTCCGGTCTAGTACAGACCATTGCATACATCAAACTGACAATTTCACTCGCATATGGAACATGAGACATGTCCTCCTCCTCTTCTTGTGTCTTGGGACACTGATCTGCAGATAAATTTACACCAACAAGAATAAGAACCTTGACTGATTTACATTCTTGCATATTAAATTTCTGCAATATTGTCTCAACATATTTTCTTTGCTTTAACTAGAGTTTCCTCTTTTTCCGATCTCTTTTAATTTCCATGCCCAAAATGAAATTTGAAGCACCAAGATCCTTCATGTTAAATTTAGAGGAAAACTGAGTTTTCACATCCTGGATAATCTCCTTGTTGTTTCTTATCAACAACATGTCATCCACATACAAGACCAAATAAATCAAATGGTCACCAATTAATTTAAAATACACACAATGATCCTCTTTGCTTCTTGTGAAGCCAAGTCCCAGCATATAAGTATCAAATTTTTGATACCACATCCTTGATGATTTTTTTAAACCATACAAGGACATTTTCAGCTTGCATACCATCTCCTTCTTTCCCTTCACAACATAATCTTCTGGTTCCTTCATATATATTTTTTCTTCCAGATCCCCATATAGGAATTTTGTCTTCACATCCATCTGTTCTACTTCAAAATCAAATGCAACAACAATAGATAAAAAAAATCTTATAGAGGTTAACTTGGCAACAGGACAAAAAATCTCACCAAAATCAATTCCCTCAACCCAAGAATAACCCTTTGCTACTAACCGAGCTTTGTATTTCTCCACTTTTCCTTCCGCATTCAACTTATTTTTAAATACTCATTTGTTTCCAATGGGATTTCTTACAGTCAACAACTCCACTAGATCCCAAGCCTCATTCTTATCCAAAGATACCATTTCTTCATCCATGGCCCTTTTCCAGATATTTCCATCCTCTGAATCCACTGCCTCCCTAATAGTTCTAGGATCATCATTAGTAATAGACAAAGAAAAATTTGAACAGAAATCAGATGGATCATACCCTTATGATAGCCTTGTTTCTCGAACCGATCTCCTCAATAATGAGTATGCGGATCTTCTTCTTCTGATTCTTGTTCTTCTGTAGATTCTGACTCATCATCCTTTAAATCAAACTCTATTTTCTTTGGTTCTTCCTTCCTTGGTAGGACTTACTTTTTAACAACATCCTTCATTTCTCTAAATACCACATCTCGACTATAACCAAAGTTTATAACCTTTCAGACCATATTTATATCCAATAAAGATACACTTTTCATCCTTCTTATCTAACTTACTCTTGTTTTACTTTGGAACATGAACATATGCATCACATCCAAATACCTTGAGATGTGTGAGAGAAGGTTTCTTACCAGTCCATGCCTCTTGTGGAGTCTTTTCATCCAACACTGATGAGGGTGATCTGTTGACTAGGTAACATGTAGTACCCACTACCTTTGCCTATAATTATTTCCCTAACCCGACACCACTGAGCATGCACCTTTATTTTTCCATCAGTGTCATGTTCATCCTTTCTGCAACTCCATTCTGCTGAGGTGTATATGGAGTATTCGTCTTGCTTGCTATACCTCACTTCTTACAAAATTCTTCAAATTCATTCCCATAGAACTCTCCACCATTATCTGTCCTCAACACCTTAATTATTTTCTCTGTTTGATTCTCAATCCTTAAACTCTTTAAACTTGTCAAAGACTTCATATTTATTCTTGAGGAAATATATCCAAGTATTCCTTGAGAAGTCATCTATAAATGAGACATAGTACACAGATTTTCCCAATGATGGGACCGATATAGGTCCAAAAACATCACTGTGAACTAGCTGTAAAATTCCTTCGCCCTCGTTGCACCAGAAGGGAATCTTACCTGATTCTGCTTCCCATATACACAATGTTCATAGAAATCAAAATCCATAGAGCAGTTAGACATACCTTCAACCATACCTTTACCGTGTAGTAGTTGAAGACCCTTCTCTCTGATATTCCCCAGTCTTTGATGCCATCGCATAACCATTTCTCCAAATATTGTAGGAGTTCTTTCTTCTTCAACTCCAATATTAGGAAAATTGGAACTATTACAACCATCACTAATAGTGCTTACTTGCAGCTTATACAGAGTTCCAAATTGAACTCCTTTCAACAACAACATTGATCCTCAAACCATCCTACATGTTTCCTTTTCAAATATTTTTTTTACCCCTGCATCATCCATTTTTCTTACAGAAATCAAATTTTTGGCCAAATCTGGGATGTGTAGAACACCAGGCAGTGTTCTAATCCTTCCATCTATGAACCTCAACTTGAATTTTCTTCGTCCTATGATTCTGGTTGTTGAATCATCACCTAAGAAAACATTACATCCATCATACCTTTCATATTCACAGAACCACTCCCTGTGGGGAGTCATATGAAAGGATGCACCTAAGTTAACCAACCATGCCTCGTGATCTACATGTGTGCTTGAAGAAGCCAAGTACACATCCCCTCCTTCTTCCTTGAGGGTATTTTCTTCTGTAGAAGGAGATTCTTCAGATCCCTTCTTTTTCTCAACTTTGGATCTACATTGCTTCTTGTAGTGCCCTTCTTTTCCACATCTCCAACATACCTTTACAAACTTTCCGAGATATTTATATCTACCCTTAGACTTAGATCTCCCACTTGAGAACTTAGATATATTTATTTCCTGGGAGTATCGTCTTGCAAATAATTCATTTGTGCTCTATCCTTCCATATTATTCTGTCTCATCTTCTTCGAAAATAAGGATGATACCACTTCATCAAACTTCAAGGTAGTTGTATTACTACCTATGGCCACAACTAGACTATCCCACGAGTCTAGTAAACAACACAGTAAACTGATACACTTATCTTCATCTGAAATTTTAATCTCAACAGATACTAACTGACTTATCACAATATTGAAAGCGTTCAAATTCTCTTCCATCAGATTCTCCATCTCTCATCTCTCATCCTCATATTATACTAGGGACTTAGACTGATACAAATTACCCAACTTATCCCATAAATACTTGGTTGTAGCTTCCTCTGACACATTCAATAATACTGAATTTGAGAGACACGGTCGAATTGTGCTCTTTGCCTTCCGATCCAACTTTTTCTAGTCATATGTTGAATTTCCTGTAGGTGCAATACCTGGATCTACAACGATCCACATTTCTCGATCCACCAATAGATCTTCCATCTTGATCTTCCATAGCTCGAAAAATTTCCCACTAAACTTCTTGATCTCCATTTTCGAATTTCTTGCCATTTATTTTCACCTGAAAAATCAATACCACATATCTCCCACGGTAATAAGGATTATCACAGTCCCGAGCCAAACCCTTGACCACAAAGGCGTCCCCCTGAAGCCAACCTAGATTTGATACCAAATGTAGATTTGAACCTTGTACAATGTTTACCACAAACATATTTTCAGTAAAAGAACATAAAATATACAATGGTAAATACAAACATTACACAAAGATTTTTCCCCTGGAAACCCAAACCGGGAAAACCAACATATTCTATATTCATTCATAGTGATACATTGTTTACAATACAATATACATATAGGAGCCAGCGACATCCAAAACCATAACCCAATGACCCGGATTAGTCAAAAACCCTAATTCCTTAACCGGAAATAGAAAACCATCGACAAAATCCCATGTGCTAAAAAATCGTCCAACAATGGACACGAGAATCGAGGAAACATGAAAACGAGGCAAAAATGTGACATGTTTCCCAAGACAAAGAATATAATACATAACCAACAACTAAAGCTTTAAAATATTTATCTCATTCCTCTTTTTTCCCTCCCTCGATTCCAAGAGTCTTTGTCTTTTTCCATCTTAATGTAATTGGATCCTCAATATCAATTGACCCTGCTTGGGCAAGAAATTTTATGCCTTGTGCCTGTAGAATACTAATTAAATTATTTGAGAGTTTATAATAATATTGTGACCCAATCATTGTATCTTCTCCAATTCTAATGTCCCGCCCATTTCCAGGCTTCCAGACAAACCTATCAGTTATGATGAATAATGAGGATGTTAAATCTCTCCAATAGTTTGACATACCAACCCAGTTTTTCCTACCTTCCCTGAACCAATCAACAATAGTTTTATTTTTCAAATATTTTTTGTAAGCCACTTCATGCCAGAGTCCAGGCACCATTAGGAACCTCCACAAGATTTTAGCTGCCAATTCTTTTCCAAAAAAGAAAATGTTTTTTATACCCCACCCTCCTGTATTTTTTGGTTTATCAATTCTTTTCTAGTTTACCAAGTGCATACCTTCTTTTACTTTTTTCCCATTCCATAAGAAATTAAACATCTTTATTCTAATTTTATTTAGTAGGATTTTTGGAATCTTAGCCAATGAAAGCGATTAAATAGGTATGCTTTCTAATATAGATTTTACAAGAGTGACCCTACCCCCTAAAGTAAGTCATCTATGATTCCAATTCAAGATTCTTTTTTTATTTTTTTTCTCAAGACAAATCCAGTCTGTCGTTGTATAGCAGTTTGGTTTAATGAAGAAACCCATGTACTTAAACACAACATCTATTGGTTTAACTTCAAAAGGAAAAATCTCTTTCAGAACTGAAAGATCCTCTTCTATCCACCCTACTTCCAGAAATAAAGACTTATGTGGGCCAAAGGACATCCCCGTCACCTTCCAGATAGATCAAGTACCTCCTTAAAGACTTTCTATTTTGTGATGGTTCCATTCCCAAATAATAATACATTGTCCACAAATAGTAAGTGTGTAATTGTTATACCTTATTCCACTAAAACACCTTCAATTTCCCTTTCTACAACCAACTTCTGGATGGATCTACTCAATCCTTCTACAAAAAGTAGGAACATTAATGGGGATAAAGAGAATCCTTGCCTCAATCCTCTTGAACTTATAAAAAAACTAGAAGGGATACCATTAATTAAGACAACCAAATTTGCAGTAGATACACACCCCATAATCCAATCTGTTGCCTCTAGACTCAATCCAACCTGAAGTAATACTAACCTTAAGAAGCCCCTATCCACCTTGTCATATGCCTTCATCATATCCAGTTTAAGGACTGAAGCTTTGTTATTTTTTACCTTTATACTATGTAAGTCTTCCTGTGCCACTCCAATGGCATCTGTTATTTTTCTACCCTCCAGAAAGACAAATTGTTCCTTTGATATACCTGTTGAAAGTGAGGCTCTAATTCTGGTTGCAATAATTTTTGAGATAATCTTGTACGCCAAATTACAGAGTGAAATTGGTCTAAATGCCTCAAAATTTTTTGACTTGTCACTTTTAGGAATAAGGGCTAGAAAGGTAGCATCCAGGGCTCCTAAAACCCTACCTTTCCATCTAGACTCTTCAACCGCCTCTAGTAGTTCTGTTGTTCCTAAGATTACACTTAAGGCTCAAAGGATAATGTTAGGCATCATGAATATAAGGAATGTTTTGAAAGGTGATTTTTCTTCCATTAGTTATATAAGAATAAATCCTCAAATGAAATTAATGACAGGACAGGACAAAGGCCATAATTTGTCATCTGAGTCGATTTATAAAATCAAGTGATGTGGGGGAAACTTACAAAAATGTTAAACAAAAGGAGGCATCAATGCAAGATGAATCTTACCTTGTTCATAGTAGAAGAAAATAAAGAATGCACCCTTGAAAGGATACGAGATACAGTAATCCAAGTATCTCACAGGTCTTGTATTTACTTATAGAAAATACAAAGGAAAAACTCCTTTCTTATCAAACAACCGATAAAATGTGACTACAATAGTAGTGGTACTAAATTGCAACCACTCACTTATCAAGGAATGACATAAAGAAAGATAGATATATGAGATACAGGAGAAACACATAACTCAAACTGCACAAAAATTGGAATCTTTGTCTGCACTTGTATTAATTCTCACAAAAGGAGAGTTTTCTCTATTACATCCAACAAGAAGCAGCATGTGTTAAGTCTTATAACTATGTATTTATACAAAAATAATCTCAACCCTAAGCGGTTGGAATTCTCAAAATTCAGAACAGTAAATATTACAATATTTAAAATTTGAAGAGTTTCATTTGCATCTTCTATGTCTCTTCACCTGTTGGTAGAGACATTTCTTCTTCTTGTCCACCATATTGGAAACAATTGGCCCCTAAATCATGACCTGAGTAAACATTGTCCCATTTATTTCCAGATGTGTTGGCTTTCCCTTGCTCGACATATGGAACACATCTGCCTACTAACTACACCACTAACCTGGAAGGTTCTGTTGTGTCATTTGCCTTGAAAATATACAGATTCTTTTCTATATGAAGCAAACTATCCTACATTTTCATTGCTTCCAAGGATATATCTTGTAGATATAAACTAGGGTTGCCTATCCACTTATTAATCTGGATGAGGTTGATTTGTTTCAATTGTTGGATTGTCATCTGGGCTTCTTCCAAGTTGTCTTGGAATTAAGTTGATTTTTTACTATATCAATTTTCCCCAGGGCCTCAGAGATGTTATCTTCTTCAATGTCCAATGACTATTTGTCGAGTGAAGACAATGCTTCTTCATGATATTTCTTTACTTCCCTGGCTAATCTTTTGCTTTCAGCCAGATTTACCTCCCGGGTCTTCAGTATTATGTCACCTCGGGTTTGCTCGGAAAGAGACAGTCGAGGGACCCTTGCTACTTCATCCCTTTCTACTATTATAGTGACCTCCTGGAATGTAGCTCGAGCTGCAGTGGCCTCTCTCTCCTTAATGTAAATGTTATTTAGAGAATGGTCTGCCACCCGATGATAGTTTTGAACAACTTCTACCTTAGTAAAAAGGTTTTGCTAGGTTGATTCCATCTTTTCTTGCACCTCCAATGTATGAGCTTGGAAAACTACCATATCCACTACCCTGTTCTCATCTAAGTCTATTTTAGCCTGCAGTTGTTTGACCAAATCTCCCTGTTGAATGGCCAATTCTCTATTTTCTTGTGAATTTTTATGCATTTCATCAAGAATGTTTTTGAGTTGTTGAACTTCATGTCTGTCACCGACTCTGATCTACTCAAAATCCTTATTCATCTTGTTTCTCACACTCTGTTCCAGAGTCTTTATTTGATTTTGCAACTGTCTCACCAACCGACCTTTATGCTTCAATTGTTCCACTAGATTCCCAACTGAATACTGATTTGTCGTCGAAAAATCCACCAATGAGCCTGCCATTTCCATAGCGAAGTCTGTCTCATGTAAAGCTTGTTCTCCATACATCACTCTGTCTCTTTTGACAGTGGCACCCTCCCTTTGGTGTGAATCTATTTAAACTATAGCCCTCGTCTTCTTGCTGAAAAAGAAGTTGAAAGGGGGCATTTCTTCAGCTGAAATATGAGTAAGATATTCTATAAATACGACTTCGACACTTGAGTTCCCCTAATTGAATTGTAAAGGTGTTACCGACTTGATAGGGCTACCGATCTCAGTGGATGGTTGTTTCCCTGCTGCGTTAGTAGTCGATCTGTCTGGTGTGGATGATGGTGTTTATTATCCTCTTTTAAACAAAGCTTCAATTTGAGCTTCAATTTGATTACCAGGTGGATTTGGTGATGCGGTACCTGCTTTCTATGTCAAAACATCAACTTTATCTAAAATCTTATGAGTATCTTGTCCATTGGAACTTCCTGTTTCTAAACCTTGAGTCACAATGTCTTGTGTCGATGGGGGTCTCTGGGTTTCTCCCTATAAGAATTTAGGTAGACTATTTCTTCTGTGTCTTTGGAAACTGTATAACTCGGCTAATTTATCTAGAGCTAGAGTTTGGACTCTGCTCAACACCTCCTGGTATGACTTTACTCCCCGAAATATTTCATCTTGTGGGGAATCATCATGCTCGTATCTCTTCAGATTGTATTGAGCTAGGTGGTTTGACACGATCTTGTGAGGATCATGCTTCTTGAATTCAATATCTACTAGCTTAATGTCTTCTAAGGATGCGGCCTCCACTTTCGAGTGGCCGAAATCAAACAATGAGAACATACCAATTTGTAAATGGAAAGTCGGCCATACCTTTTTCAGCGTCACTTTTAATTCTTTGTTGATTCCTCCCATTACAGTTTTATAGGTTGCCTCTCAGCACACCAGCCGATCTAGAAGAAACTCTGGTAAAGCATGGGGGAACTGGACATCCAAAAACCCTGATGTAGGAGAAATTCTCCTCAATGTACCAGTACACTATTTTCCCGAGGATGGTCATTATCTTGTCTGAAATCTTGGGAGATGGGAAACCGTAGATAGAAATATGCATCGACACCACCACATAGTTGCATATTTCGTAGAAGAAATATTTTTCTTTATCCTCCCACAAATTGGAATGATAGAAGTGTATGGGCTCAATGTTGGTTGGATTCCAGCACCAGCTCATCAAAGGAAATGACGTCATGAAACAAATGACATTCATAATGTATGCTGACATGTAGAAAGGGGCAGGTTGTCATTTTTCTTTTAACGATTGATATTCAATGATTTCCTTGGCCAAACTGTCCAACAATATCTTGGCCAATTGAAAAAATAACCTTCTGCAA
>JASDQU010242369.1:81121-91769 GCA_032191745.1 Picea mariana | reverse complement strand
TCCTGCATCACCCTAAGTGGTTAGAATTCTCATAATTGAAAACAATAAATATTACAATATGTAAAATTCGAAGAGTTTCATTTTCATCTTCTCTCTCTCTTCGCCTACTGGAAGATACATTTCTTCTTCTTGTCCACCAGCTTGGAAACAACTGGCCTCTAAATCATGACCTGAGTAAATGTTGTCTCATTTATTTCCAAATGTGTTGGCTTTCCCTTACTCGACATGCTAAACACAGATGCCTACGAACTGCACCACTAACCTTGAAGGCTCTGTTGTGTCATTTTCCTCGAAAATATATATCTTATTTTCTATATGAGGCAACCTATCGTGCATTTTCATTGCTTCCAAGGATATAGCCTATAGCTGTATACTAGGGTTGACTATCCACTTATTCATCTGGATGAGGTCGATTTTTTTCAATTGTTGGATTGTCGTCTAGGCTTCTTCCATGCTTGTCTTGGAATTAAGTTGATTTTTTACTATATCAATCTTCCCCAGGGCCTCAAAGATGTTATCTCCTTCAATGTTCAATGACTCTTTGTCGAGTGAAGACAATGCTTCACAATATTTATTTACTTCCCTGGCTAATCTTTTGCTTTCACCCATATTTGCCTCTCAGGTCTTCAGTATTATGTCACCTCGGGTTTTCTCAGAAAGAGACAGTTGAGGGACCCTTTCTAATCCATCCCTTGATTATATTAGAAAGGCCTCTTGGAATGTATCTCAAGCTACAATGGCCTCTCTCTCCTTAATGTAAATGTTATTTAGAGAATGGTCTGCCACCCGATAACAGTTTTGAACGACTTCTACCTTAGTAAAAAGGTTTTCCTGGGTTGATTTCATCTTTTCTTGCACCTCCAACACCTGAGCTTGGAAAATCACCATATCCACTGTCATGTTCTCAGCCAAGTCTATTTTATCCTGTAGATGTTTGACCAAATCTCCTTGTTGAATGACCAATTCTCTATTTGCTTTTGAATTTTTATGCATTTCATCAAGACTGGTTTTGAGTTGTCGATTTTCATGTATGTCACCGGATCTGATTTGCTCGAAATCCTTATTCATCTTGTTTCTCACACTCTATTCCACAGTATTTATTTGATTTTGCAACTGTCTCACCAACAAACCTTTCTTCTTCAATTGTTCTGCTAGATTCCCAACTGAATACTGATTTGTCATGGAAAAATATCCCAATGAGCCTGCCATTTCCACAATGAAGTCTATCTCATCTAAGGCTTTTCCATCATACAACACTCTGTGTATTTTGACAGTGGCACCCTCCTTTTGGTGCGCCTCTCTTTTAATTATAGCCCTCCTCTTCTTGTTGAAAACAAAGTCGGAAGGGGGCATTTCTTCAGATGAAATATGAAACAAATGACATCCATAATGTATGTCGACATGTAGAAAGGGGAAAGTTTTCCTTTGGCTTTTAATGACTGATAATCAGTGATTTCCTTGGCCAAATTGTCCGATAATATATTGGCCCAATTGAAAGAATAACCTTCTGCAACTTCATGCATGATTGGTACCCATGGTAGCAGGAAGTGAGAAAAGGTTTCTCTACCGAAATGTCTACATAACATCATGGCCACATACATCATATGGGAATCTAATTATGAAGTGGCATATATGCCATGGGTGTCTACTCTGAACCTCTTAGGGTGTGCCCACTAGTTCTTGATTAAGCCAGGGTAATTCTTTCCACCTTGTGTGCACTCTTCTTCATCGAATTCTTTTAAGAAATCGACATTATAATTGTGTTTGAATGTTGAGGATAATTTGTACATCACCTGTATATGTTCTGGTCAAAAGAAGGGATGATTTTAAGGATGAAAATTTATTTTAAAATGTAGAAACCTTGGCGAATCTTACTAATCATTCATATGCCAACTATAAAATGTTAGCGATAGTTTTGTAAAAATATTCAAATTTCTAAGGATTTTATATAGTTTGTATAAAATTTTGGAAATATTTAAGGTAAAATAATTTTATCCTATAGAATTTGGGTGAATAAAGTTTAGAATAGCGAATCATTTTTTGGGAAAAACCATGGAAAATTAGCCCATTAGCGAAATTTAGCCCCTAAATTCATCCCTGGCACTCGAAAGGACCCAACAACAAATTTCTGTGAATTGTGGATGCTCCTAGTCAAGACATCAACGTTCTCCAAGGCCCAAACTATCATGTCGTTATATGACATGAGCCTCAGCCTCGTGGCTATTTTATGTAGCTCTGATTGAGCTATGTATTTGAGCTTCGTCACCTGAGTTCCGGTTCCCTCATCGTCTGATTCTTCTGGGCAGTTGATCAACTCGTATTGTAGGATATCAAATGCCTGTGTCCAGGTTTTCATGGTATCTACATCTCTCGGCGATGTGTCTGAGAGGACATCTGTGTTCTGGATCGAGCTTTCACTAGTCTCTTTAGATATTTTCTGCGGAGCCATGATAATAGTAAGCTCAAGACTGTGCTACTTGTTACAAGGAAACGTATAAATTCCTTAGCTTGCTAAAACTTGTTGTTCTGTAAAAACACAAATGGAATTCAAACTTCAATATCCTTTTTCCCTTAAATGTGTTGAATTATGAATACTTTACTGATGATGCATTCACTTTCCTTAATGAAAAGCTTTAGGTGGTGATTTGAGATCTTATTTGAAATCATTTCCGTAGATCGATTATTAATGCCATTAATGTCTGGTGGTTCACGATCAGAAGGTTTGACGAATAAAATTTGAATTTACCCGAGCTATGATTCAGTGAAAAAATAATCACGAGATAATCCTTATTAGCCCATTAGTTAATTGTGTTTTATCATTAAGTGTTTTTTCATATTTTTGAACTTCGGGATTTTGGTAGCTACTTGAGACAGGATCGCCGAAACGCGAAATCGCGAAGTGATTAATAACTTTAATCATGTTTAATCCATTAAATAATCGTTCTTAATTTCAAGTATTTTGGGGTTTCGTAATTCATGATATTTGAGCGCAATGGATAGTGAATATCTGAACTCCAAATGTGTGAAGTTATTAATTGACTGTTAATTGAGATTAACGTATTTTAAAAAGGGTTTATGTTTTTGGCATCTACATGCTTCGGGTATCGACAAAACAAGTTTATTGGATTTTCAACAGGTCACTAGCCTTAGTGATGTGTTAAAATTGAGGAAGGCATTCATGTATGGTGAATAGGATATGTCGAATGCTTTTCGCGTACTGGGATTTTGAAGGTGTGATATGGCAGAATGCCTAAATCGTGAAATTCCAAAACTCGAAACTCCAAAACAGTCTCTAGTGACTTAACTCTTTAATGAGTGGGTGACTCCACAAATCCAAAGAGATTAGGATCGTTTGATTAGATAGAAGACTTCATCAACAGTGAGAATCAAGCGTGCTTTATTCTTACTATTAACTAGGAAAGGAATCTATTTAAGATCTAAAAGTTAGAAATATCTATGTGTTCCAACAAGTTCATTGCCCAAGAGATCAAAGAAAGCCATGAAGAATTATGCAGTCCATCCATCCGGCCCAATAATTTTTGATGCAGCAAAACCTTTAAGAGGTGACAATATTTCAGGTAAAGTAACAGGATCAACAATTCTAAGGCCTTCTTCCTTAGAGAAAATCCTAGGATAAGCATTAATAACTGCCATTTGATTGGAGATAGTGAGGTTTTCCCGAGACTTAAAGATGTTCTGAAAATATCCAATGGCTTCAATTTGTAGGCCCTATTGACTTATGACATTTGATCCATCCTCCTTAGTAATATCCCAGATAGCGTTGGCCTATTTTATAGAATTTTCATATGCATGGAAAAGCTTAGTATTCCTGTCTCCTGAAGCAAGCCAATTTATCCTACTCTTTTTTCACCAAGTTTCCTCCTCCTGATTTAAGAGGAACAATTTTCTCTTTTCTTTTTCTAGTACCAATACTTTGTCATCCTCCTTCTCAAAACCCCCCGAAAAGTCACAATAAAGAGTGTCTAAGTCAATTTCTAATTGCAACAATTCCTCCTTTTCCAAGAGTTTTTTATTTCTTTCCCACTCAATAACCAATGACTGAAGCAGTTCGAGTTTTTGAACAAGAGAGTCCATAGGATTTAAAATCTATGTCTCTAAGAGCTTGTTCCAAGACGATCTCACTAAGTTTACAAAACTTGGTTGCTCCATCCAAACATAATTGAATTTAAAAGGATAAAAATACTTTTCCTTTTATTGTTCTAAATGTAGGATCACTAGCATATGATCAGAAATCTTAATATTCTCACCCAAGATCTATATATGAGTCCTGATAGGGCTAACTCCTCATTTATAAAAAATCGATCCAATCTCTTAGAAATGTAATCCCGATCACCTCTTCCATTTCTCCAGGTAGGAAGAATTTTTACTAGCTCAACATCCACCCGACCTTCATCTTGAATCAATTGGCTAAAGTAGGAGTGCATTGAATCAGATCTAGAGTGGGGACCCCACACTTCTCTATTTTAAATGCTAAAATTTAAATCGCCTTCCAAAATTAGGTTGTGATCTTTGAGCAACCCATCCATATTAATCTTATCCCATAAATCTTGTGTGTCTCCATAAGGGCCATAACAATTAACCAACTTCATCCTTTTGTTTATATCCTTTACCAAACCATCCAAAAGAATCCCTGCAGGAGTCAGAAAAGCATAGAAATCATCTCTTCTCGGATTCTAAGTAGATAACAACCCACCCGATAAACCTAAGGAATCCACCCACATAAATTCCACGTAGGGAGGAGTTTAGCAAAAATATCCCTCACGTTGATTTCACTGACCATGGTTTCCTAGATAAGCAAAATGTCCGGTTTTATAAGAGATAAAATCCTTTTGAGGGCTAAAACATTTGGAGCACCCCCAACTTCTCTAACATTTAAAGTTACTACAATCATTTTTTCACACTTGCCAAGTATCGTTTTACCTTATGATCTCTAAGTGCCCATGGAACATATAAAACCAAAAATCTTGTAGTAGCTTTAGTCTCCTTCTCTTTTCCTAGATTCCTAGCACTTCTCGTTTTGAGCAGAGAAAAATATTTTTCCAGACCTCCAAACACAACCCCTTTCAATATAGTCGAATCTCCCACCGAGCTACACACTATGGCTCTTTTCATTTTCTCATCCAAAGGGACCTTTACTAAACATGAAGATAGAGGTTCTCCTCCTGAGTAGATAGGAAGAGGAGATTAGTTGAGTACTTCTTTATAAGAGGGAATAAAGTTAACTAAGGAATCATCAATTTCACTAAGCAGAAACGGGTCTATCTAAGGGTATCCACCCAAGGACTCTAAAGATTCCTCTGCATCCCTAAAGTTTTTAGGTTCCAAAATGTTATAATTAGATGGATAAATCAATCAAACAAGAGGTCCTTTAGGATTAAAGGAGGCTTGCTCCTCCAATACCTCATTGTTATTTGCCACAGGCTTATGAGAAAAAGAAGGAAGACAGGTCACCCTTTCTTCCAAATTACTAACATCGGGCTCCCTAAACGAGGACTCAACATCAAAAAACATCCCTCCCAAGCCCCCCAAGACTATATGTGTGTGTTAACACAAAAGTTTTAAAGATTCCTCTTCAATCCCATAGTTTACAGTATCCAAAACCAAGGGTTAAAAAAACTCAACCGAACGGTTAGTTGAAACATCAGTTCTAACAATACCACCCTCCCCCAAAACCTCACGAGCTATGGTCACATGATTCATACACAAAGAAGGTAAACCAACAACCCCCCCTCCCAAAAGGGTATCACCAATATCCCCTCCCAAATTCATCCCATCCAAGACCCTTCTCGATCACATCGAGGAAGAGCCTAACCCATTACAAGCTTCAAAAACCTTCTTTTGTTTCCTCTCCCAACAAGGATCCCTATAACCCAAAGTAACCTCTATGGGAGAAGATGAACAATCAGGTCCTAAATTCATAGTAGGAACAATCACTGTAGGGGAGGTCTCCAAACCATATTCCCGCATCTAAAATAAATCTCTTGTAGATAAAGAGGAAAAAACGCGAGGGCAAAAAGTTTTTAACTTACCAAGGAATGAGTCGCTAACCAATTCCAATGGGAGCATGAAATCCGCATTGTCGTCTAGATCAGTAATCGGGGAAGTTCGTTGCATCTCCATCTCCAAATCTGAATCGAAACTGTAGGAAGGCATAATCTTTCGAACCCCGGGATAGGAATCTTTCAGGTGTCCCATTGCCTTACAGGTCACACACCTAAACGAAACCCCAAGGTAATCCAGTCTTTGTTGGTACACACAACCTGATGTTTAGCACTTGTTTAGTTGTTGTATGCAAAACAAGTATACACTTATGGAACCATGTAGTGCTATATTAAATTAAATGTCGAACTATGTAGTGTTATACTAAATGTTGGTAAAGAGGTAAGGGTACGAAAAATCGCTTTTTCAAAAACTATATATCTACATCTTAAAAATAAATAAATATATATATATATATATATATATATATATATATCTTCACCTTTAAAGTAATAATTTAAACGATTAAGATATAGTTATATGTATCTTTATAAAAGTTGTTATTTAGATTTAGTTTGAGTAGTTAGGAGTAATGATTGTTATCCTTCCATCTAAATTCAATTCCCTTAGATATAAGATTAAGCTTTTATTAAATATAGTATGATAATAACTTTGAATCTAGAAAAAAAAATCTTTACAAAAGTTAAATACCTTAAATAAGCAATTAATTTAAAATATATAACATTTATTGAAGTAGTATCATCTTTTCAACCAATCCAAAAAGACTCTTTTTGTGAAATTGAATTTTTAATATACCGAGTAAGAGTTAGTTATCAAAACTATTATTAAATTATTTAATTTTTAAAACAAAATGTTATAAATATTCACATCATATATATTACCATCTTCTTAAAGTTCTAAAGAATATTTTTATGTGAAAAACCTCATTCATAAATGTAGAGCATTTATAAAGGAATTTTATATATGAAAAAAATAATTTGATTGTGATATAATATATATGGAAAAAATATTTTTCATGAATCAATATAACTAAATTTTATGTGTAAATATTTTGATAATTTAAAATGGATTAAATGAATTTCAGCAAGTTATAATCTCAGACAATTTAATAAAACTTAAAATTCATAATGCAAAAAATATGAATATATGTATAAATATAAAGTTTATAATCTCAGTGAATTTAATAAAACTTAAAATTCATAATGTAAAAAATATGAATATATGTATAAATATAAAGTTTAGATTATTTGATATGAATATATTTAAATACATAATTTCAATTATTTTAAGATATTTATATTTACATTGTAAGAGTTTTTTTTTCAAATATTATACATAGATATATATCATTTCTATTTATGTATATATTAGATTTTTTTTTTTTAATTTTTTTTTTCCAAATTCTAAACCGCAATACTAAAGAAAATAATATGATTCCTTTAAGGGACTGGAATTCCTACCTTAAAAGTCTTTAGGAAGTTTGTAATTCCATGGGCACCATTTCTATTGCCCCTATAGAGGATGAAGTTTTTTCTTTAGATGACATAGAGTTAGGGGTTAAGCGGCTTGCAAATGGGAAAGCTAAGGACAGTGAAAGCTACCAAGCTAAAATTTTTAAAATCAGAGGGCCTATCCTTATCCCTCACATGCACAAGATCTTCAATTTAGCAGTCAACCAGGGCTTCCTTAAACCTTGGAGGAAAAGCCTCATTGTTCCTATTTTTAAAAATGGGGATAGAAACATTCCCTCTAATTATAGGACCATTATGATAAGCCCAATTTTAGCCAAGCTTTATGGAATTATTTTGGAAAAGAAGATTAGCCTTTGGCTAGAAAGTCACGGTAAAAGAGCCAAAGGCCAGGCACGGTTTAGGAGATATCATTCAATTGTGAACCATATTGTTACCTTTAGGATCATTGTAGAGGAGTTCTGAAATACTAAAACCAATATGTTTTGTTGTTTTGTTGACTTTAGAAAATCTTTTGACATGGTTCCTAGGAAAAACCTTTTGAATATGTTGGAAGAGATAAAAGTTCCATATCATGAATGCAAAATATAACAGTGTTAGGAATGCAAGGAGTGAGAAAAGGGACCATATTTGGTGATAGTTCAAGAGACACACAATTTCATCAAGTGTTTCGTCAACCTCATCAAGTATCATATCAACATTGCCCGAGTTTGTATTGAACTTGTTTTTATATGAAATGAAACCTGTAACCTATCTAACGACCATTGTTTTTAGCCGTTGGCAAATACCTACAATAATTTCAGAAATATCCTTTAAGTGAAAAAAAATCAAAGGACATTTCATGTCGAGCTTTTAAATATGTAGCAGGAATTTGAGAGAGTGCACAAGATTTTGCACAAGTAATGTGAACTGAAGGGTAGACTGGAAGAACTTTGTCGGCTAAGAATTGTTGACCAAAATGGTTGTCAACACATTTTTACACATTATTTTGGTCACCTTAATGATCTATTGACAAACATTTGTTCATGTTCCCAAAATAACCTATTTTCATGAGAAAGGTGGCTGGCTTTCTCTTCCAGAAAACCTTATTAAGGAAGGTCATCATAGAATGCATCATAAGCAGGGTGTAATGATGCCTGGTCGTCGCAGGCTACCCTAAAGTTGGTTTGCGATGTCTCCACAGGCTTCTCTAAAGCTGGTTTGCAATGTCTCCGTAGGCTATCCTATAGCTGGGGTGAGACGATGCCAAAAGGCTAAGAAAAGGTCAACCTTTACGAAAGTTCTAGAAGGGTATATTCTAAAATATGAGGTGGTATCCATATGGTTTGGATCCTACTCTCTTCTCTGATTTGGTGGGATCATCCTAATCTCTTTAACCATCTCTCTTTCCTCTATATAAAGAGGGATTTCTCATGGAAAAGGTTAAGCAAGGTTAAGAAAGAAATTAAGATTGAATTGGCTGAGATTGTATGGAGAATTCTGCATTGGGTCATTCTTAAGGGCTTCATTTTAGTTCAACAAGCTATTGTGGATATTCATCATTCAAGTTTGGATAAAGTGTGTGTTGGAGAAAAGATTCATCGGAAGGGGACCTTGCAACATCAAGGCTTCCATTTTAATATCCACTTTCATTATTATCAATACAATGATATGTTTCTTTCCCATAAAATTCATCTCATTTTATTTTATGATTCCTTGATCACATACATAGGTTCTCTTTGAGTATGCTATATTGATTTCACTTTGGTTGGTTTGTGTATTCTAGCAGATTTGATATCACAGGAGCACTAGAGAGGATCTAGGACAACGACAATGGGAGCAAGCGATATTTAAACGATATGTCTCTTATCTTTCATTTGATAGTAAACTCAATGATTAGAGCTTAGAGAAAGAGTCATTTCCTGTTCTGTTTTGTTCTAGATATAGGTGGATCTAGGGAGATCTGTTTATGTCTTCATTTACTGATAAGTCCCATAAAAAAATTGGCGACCATACTAGGGAATAAGAAACAACGTACCATCCGCATCTGTGTAGATTATACGGACATTAATAAGGCTTGTCCTAAGGACAATTACCCAACCCCCTTCATTGACCACATTGTCGATGACTATGCCAGCAGTGAAATATTCTCTTTGATGGATGGTTTCTCTGGCTATAATCAAATCAACATCTTACCCATAGACCAACACAAGAGCGCTTTTATTTTCCCTTGGGGGACCTTTGCTTATCGAAAATTACCCTTTGGTTTCAAGAACGCTGGCGTGACTTTTCAGTGTGCTATGTATTATGATTTCCATGATATTATGCACATCGTGCAACCTTATCTTGATGATCTACCGACACACTCCATTCATCACCAAGATCACCTGATGCATTTACAAGCCATTTTCATACGTTGTCGTTATTATCGTATCCACTTAAACCCACACAAGTGTGTCTTTTGTGCGGAGTCTGACCGACTACTTGGTTTTATTTTGTCGATACACATGATTTGTGCAGATCCTTTGAAGGTTGAGGCTATCCATAATCTACCTCCTCCTTCCACTTTACGCCAACTCCAAAGTTTGCAAGGGAAGGCAAACTTTTTACGTCGTTTCATCTCGAATTACGTTGAACTTACAAAAGTATTCACTCGACTACTTAAGAAATGTTACGAGTTGATGATGAGTGAAACCCTAGAGCCATGAACTGCCTACTCTACAAACCAATTTGCATGAATGGAATGAGTCGTCGGGCATTCTACCAACTGCTAAGGTCTGGCACAGACAGTACCCAGGTCTGATCTGTCAGAATAAATTTGGAAGAGGGGGGGAAACCCCCCTCATACAACAAAGTTACGACCAATGATAGAACAGGAAAAAGAGAAAAATGACCATATTTCGAGCCGTCGTTGTGGCTGCACGATCGAATCCTTTCCAGAGAACAAGGACTCAAGAAGGAAATGGATGGGGAAGCCAGAACGTCTCATCCAAAATCACCTTGTGGGTGGGAGCCTGGAAAATGCATCCCACAATCGGATAAATCATCGAGATATATCATAAGCTCAAAAAGAGTGGGTGAACACACACAGTTCATGCGAGAGCATGCCATCATAGGAAAGTTTCTGGGACTATGGTCGTTTAAACGTGGCCTAAATCGGTGTTTAAAACACTGGTGGA
>JASDQU010242369.1:69161-80764 GCA_032191745.1 Picea mariana | reverse complement strand
CGACATCAAATCATTTATTCACAGTCGATGGATTTTACTATCGTACCTTGGGATTCATTGACATTAATGGTGATTTCCCTCGCACTTGTTAACGGTATACATCAATGACCGGTAATCAAGTGGTTTCTACCATGTTCGACTTCGACACATGTAATCACATGGTAAGATTCGTACTTTGGGTGATGAGGTTTGAAGACCCTGGATATTATCTTTATGATTCAGGTTGCGATGGAGTATGTATTATTTGTGACACATAGATCCACTGTGTATGTTTCGTGGCTATGTCATTTTGATTTCAAATTTGTCGCATAGATCCACAGTGTATTCAGGTGGCTATGCTATATTATGACGACATGGATCCACAGTGTATGATTGGTGGCCATGATCTTCGATTACGATGTCATCAGTCTATGATCTGAGTATGGGAATGCCTACCTCAGGAATTGGTATACATGATATTCTGTTGATGCTTGGATGTTTGCAGGTCTCTGATTAGATGTGCTTCTGGTTCTTGACACACACATGCAGCTTACAAAGTCTATCGACTGTCACTAGTTCCGCTCTCAGACTTTGGGGGGAATTCTGTTATCCGTAATTTTGGTCATTGTGATGATGCAATAGTAATGACATGAGGATGGAATAATCAATATCTTTACCAAGAACATTTCTATGAGAAAGGTTACACTTATCAGCTTCCAGAAATCATATTTTAAAGATAGTTCGCAGGCTGCATATATACTCTCTTGCGAGAATTCTTGTTTCTCGCATGCTGCATTCAGCTAGGGTGCGAACTTCTCGCACTGTACTCATGGTTAGGGTGCGAACATGTTTTTAAAGAAGGAAAATGGATAAGTTCTCGATCCTTCTAGAAGGAATCTTCTAGAAGAGTGAGTTGGATTTTGAATGGTTGGCAAAGTACTGACTTTCCAGATATCTTGGGATCATTCCCTATCCAAGTAACTAATCTATATCTTCCTATATATTGAGGAGATTACTCATGGAAATGGTTAGAAGTTCAATAAACAGCAAGCTAGCAAGAGATTGATTATAGAATTAGTGCAAGACTGTATGGAGAATTGATGCTACAGCAGCAAGAGATAATATCAAGGTCATCACAAGTGGTTGAATTTCTTCATGCATGAGCAAGTATGTGTGTCAGGGCTTGGAGCTATCTAAAGGAGACCTATGACATCAAGGCTCAGGTTGTAAGTTTCTCTTTCAATTAATATAATACAGCAATATGTCCCTTTCCCATAATGATGATGTTATCTTATTACATAATTCCTTGATCATATGTATAGACTAGCCTTTGAATATATTAATCTGCCTTTGCTTTGATTGGTTTGTTATGTTTTGATTCGGACGGCACAAGAGCATTGGAGCAAAAAGCTTGGAACAACAGAGACTAAAGGAAAGCGTTCATAAGGTAAGCCCATGACCTTTTATCTTTTAGTTCATTCAATAGGTTAGATCTAGGGAAAGTGTAGTATTCTGTCATGATTTGTTCTAGATCCAGGTGGATCTAGGGAGATTGGTCTGTGTCCGCACTCACGAATTTATCCTATAACACTAACCTTAGACCATTTGGGATTATCCCCCTTAAAAAAATTCTGATGACTTTCCATAGGTGCCAAGTGACAAGTTTCTGAAATTAATTTTTCCTTAAAAGGCTTGGCATACCTCTTCATAGGGATGGTGTGTTTTATATTATCATAACTGACCTTATCATCCCTACGATTTTCCATCATATTATCATCGTATAATCTATCTTTAATTTTCCCAATTTTCGAAAAACAAGGAGGGTGTGGCTCAAGAATTCCATACCATTCTTACGGATATCTAACTGATTCTAATGGTTGAGTTGATGACACATTTTCAACTGAAAAATTCATCTCTGATTTTAATTCTAAAGGAGTCAAATCATTATCTACTTTATCCAAATCTTCATCAAGAAAAATCCCATCAAAAGAATCCATGGTATCCCAAACATTACAAACACTTGGGAGTTCATATTTAATTTTCATCTTGGTAGATGCTAAAGAAGTAGACTAAACTTCATAACATCCCATTTCTACTTCACGATACATAATTTGGTTATCCTTTTTCCTAGGATCTTCCACATGATACTTCCTATATAATTCCCTATTCAATCTAAACATAGAACCATTAGGAGTGGGAATGGTGGCATAAGTTAAATCCATTTGCAAGTTACCACCCAAATCTGCAGCTGTCTTTCTAGAAAGCAACATACCCCAATCATCCGGCTCATCAATTACAACAATGTCCATTTCTATCATAATGTCTGGGAAGGAAACCAAGTGTACTTGTAATCCTTTAATTAAACCATGCACCTGAATTGTCTTGCTATCCATAGCACAAATGTCATGATAAGGTCTAGATGTTCTTAAGTTTAATTGTTACATTCCTTTCTTAGTCATAATATTTGAAGTAGCTCCCGAATCAAGCATACAATTGTGAAGAATAAAATCATTCAAGAGCAAGGATAGGTAAAAAGGGTTATTCTTTTCATTTCCCCTATCCATATTTTGCAAAATAACAGGTGCATCCTGGTAAGCTACTGTTGGTGGCCTGTCTACCATGTTCTGAGAAGGATTTTCTATAGCTTTAAGTAGTTTTTCTCTCTGAGAAGGAATCTTCATAATTTTTGATACAGGTACCAACATCTTTGCATTATTGAGCCACCCTCCTAAGTCAATATTTAATTCGGAATTTGCATACACATTTGACTTAGGAGGAGTAGGAGGCATTCCCAAAACACTTGCTTGAGGTCTATCTTGTTTATTGTTTTCATTTCTTTGATAGGTAATGCCCCTAAATCTATCCATTTCAGCTACTTGTCATGGTGTAGGCTTAGGACCAAACTTTTTTGTTGCCTTATCCATCACAACATCATTTATGTAATTCATGCTACCTGCCCTCTCACTATGTTCCATCAAATCCATCCAATCATACATGCCAACATTATACTCATGACCAAACATATTAACTTGTTCATTTTCTTCTCTATAAGATCCCATCTCATCACAAAGGTGAAGGAAGACTTGGCAAGTTGATTCTTCATGAAATTGTCCACAAGGTCTACAATAAGGAATAACTTGGCGGTCAACCAAGTTAGTGGATTCAAAAGGATTTTGTGGTCTATGATCTTGAGGAGGATTCTTCTTAGGCCATTTATCATTTGGCCTATGTTGGGGCCTACTAGCTTGACCCATTTTCATGGCTATCAACCTATTATGCATGGCATTCGTTTGATTGGCTTGGTTAATCTCCATTTGCTTAATCTGATTAGCATGATTAAGTTCCATTTGTTTAATCAATTGGGTCAATTCCTTAATTCCATCACTAGAAGACCCTTGACCCTCTACTTTCATTTTTTTCTCTTCATTATTTTCAGAAGAAGACCCTCTAGTAAAACCAGGAATGTTGGACTACCTAACATCTTGCATATTTTTATCTATTCTTACTGCATATTTTTGTGCATCCGCAATCGTTTGTGGATCCTTAGCCCTTAGTTGATATCTCATTTCTCCCTCAAAATCCTCCATGTAATGAATCAATATTGATGTTGGGGGAAGTTTTATATCTTGATGGAGAATTTTAACCAAGTCTTTAATTTTTTTGTTGAATTCTTCCATGGTTTCATTTTCCTTTTTCTGACTTGTACTAAGGGAATCTAGTAAGTATCTATTTTCTTTCTAATCACCCCATCTTTTCATAAACTCAGTTATGATACTATCTAGGGTGTTAAATTTGTCTGGATCAAATTCAGAAAACCATTCTGCAGCATCTCCTTCTAAAGAATACACAAATAAAGTCATTTTCACATCTTCCTCATCATGACCACAACACCATTTCCCAATACATAAGTTAAAATTTAAGATGTGGGATTTGGCACTAATAGCATTATTTCCATGAAAAGTAGGCAACTTATCAATAGCTTTGTCAGGAATGACATGAGGGGCACCTTGAATGGCTGCAAAATTCAAGGGCGCTAACAAATCAGCCATGATTTAATTAGGATTAGTTGTTATAGTATTAACAATTGGTTGATTATTATTAGTTGAAAACAAGTGATGTATATAGAGATTGCTTCTTCTCCAAGATTATCAAGGAGCCTACGAGGAACTAAATGATTCACTCTCCTCCTATACACCCTTTTAGGTTTAGGAAAAGCATCAACCAACCCTTGTGGGTTACTCCTAGTAGGATATCTCACAGAATTATTCAATGGAGTCGCCACTTGGAAATTAAGCAATATTGAATAACACACCCAAGTTTAAAAAAATTTAGGGAGGAAATTTATTACTTTGTTTTAAAAGAATAAATTAAAGTTGAGTCGTTTTGACCAAGGATAAAAGACTTATCCCTAGCAACGGCGCAAAATATGTTGTCGTCCTAATACACACTTGCAAACGTGAGCTAATTCATCCTCACTTAGTGTGTCCTTGGAGGCACAATGCCTAGGTTCAAAGCCCACACTGTCACTTTGACTTGAACCTCTTCCGTTTAGGCTTACTCCTAGGAAAGCCAAGGGGGGTAGACCCTAGTTACTATGTGAATTATTAGATGAATTCTAGGAGTTAATTTTAGTTTGTTAAAGGTGAGGGGACACTAACCTATATGGCAAGCAACAATGCAAATGCAAATCTTTCAATGAGAGTCAACCCTTTCCCTAAGTCAACTATGACTAGTGCCTAAGGTTGGGCAAGGGGTCAATTAGATTATACAAGAATTAAATACAACTATACAAGATACAAACAACGCTATGGGATATAACAAGGAATTACGTTACAATTGATATATACAAATTGAAATACCAGATAGTTTACAATGAACAAGATGAACTAGTTAATTACACAATATACATGAAAGAGATAGTTAGATAAATGAAACATTCAACTTACAAAAAGAAATAATGAAATATATTATACACAAAACTTTGTGAAATGGAAATGATTATAGATAATTATTTTACAAATATACAAGGGAAATTAAATTATACACCAATCACATGAGACACCAAAATGTAGATATGCTTGAAATGTGAATCGTTTGAAATACCCAAATGTATGAAAAGTGGATTGCCTAAAATGTGATTGTAAAACTTGAAATGAAATACTTGCTTGAAAAGGACTTGTTTGGAAAATAAATCACACCACCATAAGGTTGCTTGCAAAATGAAATTGAGATGCTATGTTGTGAGATTTCCTTGAAACATGTATTGCAAGTGTTATGAATGTAGTGTGTAGCTTAATTTTAATAGATTTTAGATGTCACTTTGATTAAGGGATCAAGTTTGATAGATTGAGTCCTAGACTATGTGACTACTCCAAAACCATTATTGTTTTGACCAAAAGGGAGTGTTGGGTGCTCAAGAAGTATGGAAACAAGGCCTACCCTAGATCCGCAGGTCAAACCCAAAGTTTCAAGGTACTCCACCCGAAAGACGTCGAGCGTCGTGAAATCGTCCCCGGCCTAGCACCCCGAGCTTCTTTCCAAGTCTTTGATTTTATGGTGCAAAAACAATAATTGGTTGTGGATGCCTAATTACTACCTCCAACCTTTGCCCTTTCTTGTCACCCAGGATCCAACTAAGTGGCAAGGGGAGAGAATACGGGGAAAACATTGGGAACACAAAAATTACTTGAGCAATGATTTTAAATTAAAACAAGTCTTCCATTATTGCAAGGATGGTTTATGCCAATTTGCAAGATGGGGCAAAACAAATGTATGTGAAATGTTTTATTAGTTTGCCTTAAACAAATAATAAAATTAGTTTATTGCTTTACAAAAAAAATTAAATTATAGTTGCCTCACAATTCCGGTCATGTGGAGGCACAATGCCTACCATTTGACCAATGTGGGTATAAATAAAGAATTAAAATTAAATTGCTTGAAAGAATGAAAAGACTTGAAAGCAAAACTACTCCAACAATGGCACTAGTGGACGCACAATCCCTACCGTATTGGCCAAGTTGGGTATTATGTAACAAAAAAAAGACTTTTGAAAATGAAAATGCAAACCCCACAACTATGGCACAAGTGGAGGCATTACAATGCCTACCGTTTTGGCCAAGTACGGGTGTAAAAATGAAAAGCAATAAAGGGAAATCCTAACTATTACAATATCAGTTTTTTATGTAAATTTACAAGAATGTCACCCAAGAGACTCTAAAGGGTGGCTTACAACTATATAGAAGATGTAGGAGGGAAAGGGACTTGATGTCCCAACTTTAAAATTCCCTTTGGATGCCTTTGGGGTTGTTGGAGCCGCCTTTGTTTTTTTAGTCTTTTTTAAATTGTATATCCTAACGCTTGAAATCAAAAGCTGGTTTTGGTATTCTCCTTTATTTTCCCCAAATTCTCAGGAGTCTCATAACGCAAGCAGCGATGGATATCATACTCTTAAGGCACGATTTATTTTCTTTTAATCGTTTAAACGAGTCTCTCCTTTTTACCTCGGGATGTCGCATGTCGAAAGTTATAGATCACATAGTTTACAAGTCCCGAGGAGCGAAACGACGAACTAGTTTTAAAAAGTTTACCCAGATCATTACCGAGAGTAAAAATACTCTAAACCGTAGTTAAGCATCATCGAGATTTCGTGTCTCGGCATTTGCTAGCTCCCAAAGTCTTACCATCGTAACCCCGATAGCCGAAACTGCGAGATTCTTGTTTTAGTAACCTGGGTTAATGTTAAAGGTAAAAATTTTAGCCACAGTTAAGCTATGTCGGGAATTCACAACTCGGCGTATTTTCCCTCAAAAGTTATACCTTCAAAGCCCCGAGTCGCGAAGTCGCGATATAAATATAAACGTAATTAATTAAACACTTAATCTGGTTTTGTCTTTCTTTTTAATTAGATCAGATCATCGCGATCTCGCGATTTCGCAACTCGGCATATGAGCCTCCCGGGAGCTATACCTTCGAAGCCCCAAGTCGCGAAGTCGCGATATAAATAAAAATGTAATTAATTAAACACTTAATCCTGGTTATGTTTTGTATTAACCAAAGTTAATTGTCACAATCTCGGGTTTTAGAGGTGTAAAGGGTTAAAGTGAAAACTCCCAATGAGGCAAATGTCGAAAGATTAATTAACATTTAAAAAAAAAAAAACTGATTAATTAAGCTAAGCCAGCATTTCCATTGTTTTAATACGAAAATTAATATGGACAGTATCCGAGGCGATTTAAAACTTTCTTTGCGCCAACTTGCATTACGAACTGTCAAAATTTATGACATTAATTAGAAATGAGGCGAATTGACAAGGGTTTGGTTTTTATTGCTAAATTTACATTTAAGAACGATTTGACCGTTCTATCCCTAAGGACGACCTAGTTTTAAATAGTTGAAGACATGGATCTTTTATTTGTTGTCTCAAATTTCATTTTTATTTTACACAGAGCCAACTTTTCGCGAGCGAAATAATTTATGTATGTATACATATTTTTATCGCAGGAGAGCTAAAGTAGAATCCCCCGCCATGGCCCCGCGAAAAGCATCTAAAGCCACTATTAAGGTTTCAGGACAAGGTTCAGACAACGTTTCTGATACTTCACCTTGAAGTGTCGACTCTATCAGGACCTGGTCATATATTTTTGAGGTTCTACAGTCTGAATTGGTAGATGTTTCGGATGATTCCAGTGAAAATGAAAAAGACGACCTGATCACCAAGTATAAGACCGTCGTCTAGGCTCAAATGCATAAAGTAGCGGCTAGGCCACGTCTGCTCCCTTACTACGATATGATCCGGTGGGCATCAGACCATGTAGATATACCAACCAGAACCATCGTCAACGAGCAGAGGGTCACCATTGGGACTTTCAGACCCGGACAATTGTAGGCTATGTACAAGTTGTCAGTCGTGTCGGATTTTGTTTACAATGCCGAATTCCTGGAGAATTTTAAACAGAAGGAATGTGTGCAATACGAAAAGACTATGTCTGGTTTAATCAAAGATTGGGTTTCACACCCTGCGAAGTTCAGGGCGGATAGTAATGGATATTCAATAGCTTCTCTGGAACCACCGTTCAAATATATCGCTATGATGACTTGCAGATTATATGGGAGAGAGAACACCACACGTTTTTTCCTTCAGTGGGTGCCTCTAATTCACACAATCGCCGAAGGCTGTTCCTTCGAATGGGCTAAACTATTGTCTGATAGTTTGACTAGTCGAGTTATAGAGTATCGAGCGCAGAGAGAGAGCGGAAAGATTGCTTCATTCTTTATGTACACGTATATAATGGATTTCGTGTGTTTTGTGACACCTTTTCCCTTGATGAGTTGGAGTTGGACTCCATCGGAGGCTGAGCCCATCCACGTCTACCATTCAAAGTTGTGAGAAAACAAAGCCTCAGATTTTGTGTATGAAATTTTTAACTGGGTGATGGTACCGCTGCATGTCATTATCTTCGGCCACCCGCCACCCAGGATCTCAAACAGTATCACGGTAAATCTAAGCAATATAGACGACTGGTACGTGGAAGCAGAATTTTCATATCTCAGGATTTTCGACTCTTCTGTTCCTCTGAATGCCTTACCATTATTCATACCCGATAGGCTGGATTGCCGTGAGATTTTCAGACAAACCGTAATTGGTGGCATAAGCAAGGAGATTAAGGGATATTCTAAGAAGGTATGGCCACCTTTTCCTATTCATTTAAGTTCCTATTCTTTGTTAGATTTTGGGCATGCTAAAGCTGAGGCAGCAGCCCTGGAGGACCTGAAATTGGTTCATGTCGAATTCAAAAAGCACGATCCACAAAGGGTCGTAAGTAATCACTTATCCAGTTGCGGGCTTAAAAGGTTCGAACATGAAAATTCACCCTCGGATGACATTTTCCGAGGCACAAGATCTTATGTCGAAGTTTTGGCTCGGATACAAGTCCTGGCACCCGAAGAGAGGGTCGATGTTTTAAAATTCCAAGAACATCGACGGAGTTGTCTTCCCCCAGTATTGCGGGGTGAGAATTCAATAACATCAGAGGTGCAGCAAAAAGAAGTCGAAGGCTCCAAAGATACAGCACCCAGACAAGAAAAACACCAGGACAGGGGAGAGAAAACTAGGAGTCCGAAACCAGAAATGAAAACTCTCGATTCGCTGAAAAAGCCAACTCCAGATGCCACTCCTAGAAAATCAGCTAAGCAAATCGGAAATCTCATCGCCTCCATTACTCCCTTACAATCAACTAAGGGGAACATAGACGCAGGGTGGATTTTCAATGAAGAATTGAGACCTATAAGGATGGAAGAGATTCCGCCAAATGAGTTCTTTTTTGATAAAAAGAGAAAAGCTGTGGTAAAAAGAGAATTCTATCAAGAAGAAGGATTAATAGCCAAGAAGTTCAAGATGTTGACCGATGGGAAATATATGAAGAAGGAAGAATTCGCGACAGAAATAGCCGGAACATTAGGGGCGTATGCTACGACAAACCAATTTTCTGTCGGGGTTTTGAAAAATCAGCTGAAGCAAAAAAATCACCTCATCAAAACCTTAGAAGCTAAACTAGCCACAACAGAAGAAGTTGCTAAAGACCAGGTAAACACAGGAATAGAACAAGCAATAATGGCCGATAAAAAGGAAATTGAGCTGCTCAAAGCTAAGCTCGAACAAGCAGAGCTGGTAGCTCAGACCAGTCAAATACAGGTAGGCCAACAAAGAGACTTGATAGGACAGCTATAGGTTAGATTAGAGTTCGTCGAAAGCCAAGTTATAAATATCAGGATATTCCAGTCCCAGGCTATGGAGATTCGGAGCAGGGTTTCTGCAGCCCAACGAAGTTTACTTGCCAAGGTAGAGACGAGTCGGGACAATTGTTTGCTTATTGATCAAGTATTAGAAAATTTATCTGTCAGAGAGAGAGAAGCTGGAGCAGCTCGGGTCGCATTTCAAGAGGCTGTAATAGCTACAGCAAACAGGGAATCGGGAAAAAGTTCTAAGTTTTCCATTTTGGAACAGACCTGAGATAATATTTTGTTGAAAGAATGGGAATGCAGCATATCAGAAGGCAAATTGCAAGCCAAGAAAGTAAGGAAATCCTGTGAAGAGGCTTTCGGTTCTATAGATGGAAATCTGTTAGGCATTGATAGCGAGAGTAATGCTGAGACACTGAGCCAAATGAATATGGCGAAACTCTCGCTTGATATAAATGAGAAAGAAGAAAGAGATTCAGCCGAAGTCTCACAAGTAACTCTGGCAGACATAGTTCAAATAGATAAATGGTAATTAAACCAAGTGTGCAATTGTGAGCTATCGACACCCTAGACCGACAGATGGAAGAAAGGTTGTCGCAATTAGTCAGAGATTGTTACATTTTTTAGGCCAATTGTCAAGCGAAACCTTCAAGGTTGATATCTTGACTGGTGGAAAAATGTGTCACTTGTATCGAGCATGCGAGAGGACAACCTTCTGGTACCAAATAAAGACATAGGATAAAGAAATGAAACGATTGATCTCCTTCTCATTGTAACTAAAAATCCTGGAACGATTGGGATTCCATCATATGTAAATTTGTATAAATATACAATAGAAGGAAGGAACAAGGGCTGGACCTTTTTGGGTCAATTGTAATAGATATTTTTCTCCCTCGAGAGTTAATATAAAGCAAATCCGAAGATTCTCGATTCCGTCATGACTGTGTTATGAGTTTGTTTCCTTCTATTTCATATTTCATTTCATTTCATACATGTATCTGATGAATATTTCGCTATAATTTAATAAAACCTCTACTATAGTGAATAAATTTTAGTTTTCTATATTGTTTACCGTTTTTACTCTGTACCGACTATAAGCAGGTATAAGACCAGTGAACATTTTAGATTTCTATATATATTTTATGCTTCATCAGGTTATTTCTTTATATTTTTCTTCTTATGTTTATAAGTGAGATTCTCCCTTGATAGGAGCCTTACATGATAGACATCTTAATGTTTTTCTTACACCTCATACACATTTATTAAAATATAACTCAGTTACGGGAAAGGGCCTTTGGTTTGCATCCTGTTTTCGCCATCGGAGCTATAACTCTCCTTTATACGACCGAAATCGAGATAACATCTAAAAAAATTCTTTCAGATTTTCTTATCATTTTGTTCCTCTATGACTGTCCCTGTGACAAGACAGCCTAATATTGAACCCAGACTATCAAATCAAACACATATTGCCTTGAATATTTTTGATACTATTCTTAAAACAGCCACTACCCGAGTAGAACTGGAACGTTCGTGGGCAGCGATTGAAAGGGACATAAACATCCAGGAACAGTTGGAAGCTAGACAACAACTTAGAAATCAACCCTAGTTTCCCTTGCCGAAGGTTGACATTTATTCCTTCTCTACCCCTTACTCACTTTCGGATTCCTAGACATTGTACTTCTAAGCCTTAAGTACAGACTCTGGAACAACAGGGGCTAAATCACTTGTAGCAACTCTCCTTTGATGCTAAAAATCTGCATAAAATATGTCAAAGGATACTATCTTGTGTATGCTACAAAACCATGAAACTTGTTAAGTTTAGTTAGCCCAATGATACATAAACTTAAATGGAAAATTTGAGATTGATTTTGAAACTTTTAGAACCT
>JASDQU010242369.1:58175-69111 GCA_032191745.1 Picea mariana | reverse complement strand
CACAATGGCTCCAGTCTGGATCCGATTATACTCTTTTCCACAAGAGTTCTGGCTAGAGGAAATTCTTATGGGAATCAGGAACACGGTAGGTCACTATGTCAAAACGTTAGAAGCCACAAAGCAGAGGAAATACACTTCATACGCCCGAATCTGCATATACATGGACATCTCTAATTCTCTCCCGGGCTCTATAACTATGGAATATTAGGACGAGGACTGACAACAAATGTTGGACTATGAACATATCCCTTTCTGCTGCAGGAAATTCCATGAACACGGCCATCTCTTCAGAGACTGTCCTCTGAATGTCCAAGCTTCCAAGGCCATTGGTATCAAGTAGAAATATGGCTTCACCACTATCACAGGTAGGAAAAAAAACCCTCCAAGGAAGCAGAATCCAGACCCAAAGCCCAAGATCTAGACAAAAAACTCTTATGATATTCTAAACCAGTTATCGATAGACGAAGAAATCCAAGATCTGCACAAAACGAAGCAATAGGAGAAAGGAAAGAACCAAGACACACCTTCCTCTGGCCCAAATCATGAGATGAACCCATAAGAGGGGGGAGATGTTGATGGAGACACCATGATGCAGTTGAATGATCGAGATCTCGTAGGCATAGACCTAGAAAAACTTGAGGAAGCCCTCAATAAAATGGATCTGCAAGCCCTCTCAGAAGAGAAACTATGAAAGGTACATAAAGTCTTTCTCGACTACAAAGCAAGATCCACAGTAAGACTAGGCATAGCCATAGATCCAAGCTCATTCTCAAAGAGGGTATCGAGGGAGAGCAAAAGAAGGGGACGAAAAATCAGCCTAGAAACTCATCAAGGAGGCATGCAATCTCATGCTAAACTCAGGGAAGATCCAGAAGCTTTCAGAGGGATACCTCCACCCAACACAACACCCACTATGATGAAGATCATCACCTAAAACATTAGGGGACTCAATGGTCAATATCCTACTAGGAGACTGCATCAGAGCAGAAAATCTAGATATCCTACTGTTACAAGAAATAAAATGCGTGGGAGTAGAGGCCGAAACCATCTTCCAGTGCATCTGAGGGGTTGTGAGTTCATACTTATGGACTCCATAGGGGCCTTAGGGGGTGTTGGAGCCACCTTTGTTTTTTTTTTTTAGCCTGTTTAAAATTTCATATCTTAATTCTTTAAGTCGAAAGACGGTTTTCATATTTTCCTTTCTTTTCCCCAAAATATCAGAAGTCTCATCGTGCAAGCAGCGACGGTTATCATACCCTTAAGGCAAGTTTTATTTTTTAATTGTTTAAATGAGTCTCTACTTTTTAACCTCGGGATGTCGCATATCGGAAGTTATAGATCACATAGTTTACAAATACCGAGGGGCGAAACGGCGAACTAGTTTTAAAAAGTTTACCCAGATCATTATCGAGAGTAAAAATACTCTAAACCACAGTTAAGCATCATCGGGATTTCATGTCTCGACGTTTTCTAGCTCCAAAAGTCTTACCATTGTAACCTCGATAGCCGAAACTGTGAGATTCTTGTTTTAGTAACTCGGGTTAATGTTAAAGGTAAAAAGTTTAGCCACGGTTAAGCTATGTCGGGAATTTGCAACTCAATATATTTTCCCTCAAAAGTTATACCTTCGAAGCCCCGAGTCACGAAGTCACGATATAAATAAAAATGAAATTAATTAAACGCCTAGTCATGGTTACGTTTTTTATTAACCAAAGATAATTATCGCAATCTCGGGTCTTAGAGGTTCAAAGGGTTAAAGCGAAAGCTCCCGATATGGCGAGTGCCGAAAGAGTAATTAACATTTTAAAAAGGCCTGATTAATTAAGCTAAGCCAGCATTTTCATTGTTTTAATACGAAAATTAATATGCACAGTCTCCGAGGTGATTTTAAACTTTCTTTGCGCCAACTTGCATTACGAACTGTCAAAATTTATGACATTAATTAGAAATGAGGCCAATTGACAAGTAAGGGTTTGGTTTTTATTGCTAAATTTATATTTAAGAATGGTTTGACCATTTTTTCCCTAAGGACGACCTATTTTTAAATAGTTGAAGACATGGATCTTTTATTTGTTGTCTCAAATTTCATTTCTATTCTATGCAGAGCCAACTTTTCATGAGCGAACTAATTTATGTATGTATACATATTTTTATTGCAAGAGAGCTAAAGTAGAATCCCCCACCATGGCCCCGCGAAAAGCGTCTAAAGCCACTGTTGAGGTTTTAGGACAAGGTTCAGACAACATTTCTGATACTTCACCTCGAAGTGTCGACTCTATCAGGACCTGGTCATATATTTTTGAGGTTCTACAGTCTGAATTGGTAGATGTTTTGGATGATTCCAGTGAAAATGAAAAAGACGACATGATCACCAAGTATAATATCGTTATCCAGGCTCAAATGCATAAAATAGCAGCTAGGCCACGTCTGCTCCCTTACTACGATATGATTCGGTGGGCATTAGACCATGTAGATATACCAACCAGAAGCATCGTCAACGAGTAGAGGGTCACCATTGGGATTTTCAGACCCAAACAATTGTAGGATATGTACAAGTTGCCAGCTATGTCAGACTTTGTTTACAATGCCAAATTCCTGGAGAATTTTAAACAGAAGGAATGTGTGCAATACGACAAGACTATGTCTGGTTTAATCAAAGATTGGGTTTCACACACTGTGAAGTTCAGGGTGGAAAGTAATGGTATATATTCAATAGCTTCTCTGGAACCACAGTTCAAATATATCGCTATGATGACCTGCAGATTATATGGGAGAGAGGACACCACACATTTTTTCCTTCAGTGGGTGCCTCTAATTCACACGATCGCCGAAGGCTGTTCCTTCGACTGGGCTAAAATAATGTCTGATAGTTTGACCAGTCAAGGTACAGAGTATCAAGCATAGAGGGAAAGTGGAAATATTGCTTCATTCTTTATGTCCACATATATCATAGACGTCGTGTGTTTTCTGACACCTTTTCCCTTGATGAGTTGGAGCTGGACTCCATCGAAGGCTGAGCCCATCCACATCTACCATTCAAAGTTGTGGGAATAGAAAGCCTCAGATTTTGTGTATGAAATATTTAACTGGGTGATGGTACCACTGCATGTCACTATCTTCGTCCACCCGCCACCCAGGATCTCAGACATTATTGCGGTAAAACTGAGCAGTATAGCCGACTGGTACATGGAAGCAGAATTTTCATATCTCAGGGTTTTCGGCGCTTCTGTTCCTCTGAATTCCTTGCCATTATTCATACTCGATAGGCTATCTTGCCATGATATTGCTAGACAAACCATAATCGGTGGTGTAAGAAAGGAGCTTAAGGGATATTCTAAGCAGGTATGGCCATCTTTTCCTATTCATTTAAGTTCCTATTCTTTGTTAGATATCGGTCATGCTAAAGCTGAGGTAGCAACCCTGGAGGACCTGAAATTGGTTCATGTCGAATTCAAAAAGCATGATCCACATAGGTTCATAAGTAATCACTTAGCCAGTTGTGGGCTTAAAATATTCGAACATGAAAATTCACCCTCGAATGGCATTTTTCGAGGCACGAGATCTTATGTCGAGATTTTGGCTCGGATACAAGCCCTCGCACCCGAAGAGAGGGCTGATGTTTTAAAATTACAAGAACATCGACGGAGTTGTCTTCCCCCAGTATTGTGGGGTGAGAATCCAATAATAGCAGAGGTGCAACAAAAAGAAGCCGAAGGCTCCAAAGATACAACACCCAGACAAGAAAAACACCAGGACAGGGGAGAGAAAACTGGGAGTTCGAAACCATAAATAAAAAATCCTGATCCACCGAAAAAGCAGACTCCAGTTACCACTCCAGGTCAGTCAGCTAAGCAAATCGGAGATCCCATTGCCTCCATTACTTCCTTGCAGTCAACTAAGGGGAACATAGACGCAGGGTGGATTTTCAATGAAAACTTGAGACCTATAAGGATGGAAGAGCTTCTTCCAAATGAGTTCTTTTTTGATAAGAAGAGAAAAGATGTGGTAAAAAGAGAATTCTACCAAGAAGAGGGATCAACGGCCAAGAAGTTAAAGTTTTTGACCATTGGGAAATATAGGAAGAAGGAAGAATTCGTGACAGAAATAGCCGGAACATTAGGGGCGTATGCTACGGCAAACCAATTTTCAGTCAGGGTTTTGAAAAATCAGCTGAAGCAAAAAAATTGCCTCATCAAAACCTTAGAAGAAGCTGCCGAAGACCAGGAAAACACAGGAATAGAACAAAAAAGGATGGCCGATAAAAAGGAAATTGAGCTGCTCAAAGCTAAGCTCGAACAAGCAGAGCTGGTAGCTCAGACCAATCAAATATAGGTAGGCCAAAAAAGAGACTTGATAGGGTAGCTACAGGTTATATTAGAGTTCGCTGAAAGCCAAGTTATAAATATTGGGATATTCCAGTCCCAGGCTATGGAGATTCAGAGCAGGGTTTCTACAGCCCAGCGAAGTTTACTTCCCAAGGTAGACATGATTCAGGAAAATTATCTGGTTATTGTTCAAGTGTTAGAAAACTTATCGGTCAGAGAGAGAGAAGTTGGAGCAGCTCAGGTTGCATTTCAAGAGGCTATAATAGCTACAACAAACAGGGAATCGGGAAAAGGTTCTAAGTTTTCCATTTCGAAACAGAACCGAGGTAATATTTTGTTGAAAGAATGGGAATGCAACATATCAGAGGGAAAATTGCAAGCCAAGAAGGTAAGGAAATCCTGTGAAGAGGTTTTCTGTTCTATAGATGGAAATATGTTAAGCATTGATAGTGAGAGTAATGCTGAGACGCCAAGCCAAATGAATATGGCGAAACTCTCGCTTGATATAAATAAGAAAGAAGAAAGAGATTCGACCAAAGTCTCACAAGTAACTCTGGCAGACATAGTTCAAATAGATAAATGGATTATTAAACCAAGTGTGCAATTGTGCGCTATCGACACCCTAGACCGACAGATGGAAGAAAGGTTGCCTCCATTAGTCAGATATTGTTACATTTTTGAAGTCAATTGTCAAGCGGAACCTTCAAGGTTGATATCTCGGATGGTGGAAAAATGTGTCACTTGTACCGAGAATGTGAGAGGGCAGGCTTCTGGTACCAAATAAAGACATAGGATAGAGAAATGAAACGATTGATCTCCTTCTCGTTGTAACTTAAAATCCTGGAACGATTGGGATTCCATCATATGCAAATTTGTATTAATATACAATAGAAGGAAGGAACAAAGGCTGGACCTTTTTGGGTCGATTGTAATAAATATTTTTCTTCCTCGAGAGTTAATACAAAGCAAATCCGAAGATTCTTGATTTCGTCACGACTGTGTTATGAGTTTGTTTCCTTGTATTTCATATCTAATTTCATTTCATATATGTATCTGATGAATGTTTCGCTATAATTTAGTACAACCTCTACTATAGTGAATTAATTTAGTTTTCTATATCGTTTACTGTTTTTCCTCTGTACCGGCTATCAACAGGTATAAGACTAGTGAATACTTGAGATTTATATATATATATTATGCTTCATCAGGTTATTTATTTATCATTTTCTTCCTCTATTTATAAGTGAGATTCTCCTTTGATAGGAGCCTTACATGATAGACAACTTAATGTTTTTCTTACACCTCATACACATTTATTAAAATATAACTCGGTTACAGGAAAGGGCCTTTGGTTTGCACCCTGTTTTCACTACTGGAACTATAAACTCTCCTTTATACGACTGAAATCAAAACAACATTTAAAAAAGTATTGAGATTTTCTTATGATTCTGTTCCTCTATGACTATCCCTATGACAAGACAACCTAATATTAAACCCGGACTATCAGATCAAACACATATTGCCTTGAATCTTTTTTATACTATTCTTAAAACAACCACTACCCGGGTAGAACTTGAACGTTTGTGGGCAGTGATTGAAAGGGACATAAACATCCAGGAACAGTTGGAAGCTAGACAACAATCTAGAAATCAACCCTAGCTTCCCTTGTCGAAGGTTGACATTTCTTCCTTCTCTACCCTGTACTCACTTTCAGATGCCTAGACACTGTACTTCTAAGCCTTAAGTACAGACTCTGGAACAACATCTTTTTGGCGCCGTTTCTGGGGACCGAAGTTATGAAATCTTTTTCCCTGGGAAAACGACATTTTTCGTTGAAAGTGCCACCCTTTGATAGTGAACAAAGAGTGCACACCTTTTAAAGGATTTCCAATCTTTCACTTGGCGACTCCATGATTAATAAGCTGGCATCTAGACGAAGGAATACCAGGAAAAACTCAGATGGTAAACAGACCACACCCGTTACCGATCCTGAGAAGATTTTAAAGGTGAGAGGCTCTCTTAAGCTAACCCCTATAGTCTATCAGCTTAAATACCCACAACTGAAGACCAAGAGTTCTTATGAACCTTCAACTTCACGCAGCCCTCTTTTCGACTCTAAGGATCTAACGTCAAACTTCTCATAAGTTAGAAGCGAAACCCGTCCGATAACCTCTGTAGTACATAAAGGAAAAAGTCCTGTAGAAAATCTATCTATTGTCAATATATCGTCGACTCTTCAGTTGAATTTCGCGACCTCACATAGTCTCAAAGAATATTTCACACATCTAGTTTCCACACCCGTTGGTTTTCCTGATTACATCTCTTGCAAGTCCGAAGAGCCAAGTCCTTGCATCCCTTAGCAATCATCCTCGGATTTTTCACCCCGCGAAGAAAGTAAAGATTCACTTTTAATATTCCAAAACCCCCTTTACAACTTACCACTAATAACGATGGCAGCTGCCAGAGGGGGAGGTGGAGGGGTTGTCGGAGGAGGAGGTGGAGGTGCGCCTAGGGGAGGAGATGGAGGCCAAGGGCCTACCCCCCCTCCTAGAGTGTTTGCTAAAGTGGCAGAAAGATACGCTCCCTTGGTATTATCCGTTCCTCTGCACAACCTCTCCGAAAATTATATAAAAAAATTGCCAAAATTCACTGGGGAAGGAGATTTGGCCACAGCCGAACACATAAATTTATTTGATCAATTCGCAAACATCATAGGTCTCGAACATGAAGATGTGTATTCGAGGCTTTTTGTCCAAACCTTCGAAGGTCAGGTCCAAACTTGGTTTCGGAGTCTACCTGCAGGATCTATCCTGTCCTCTGATGCCTTGGAAGATGCTTTCCTTAGACAATGGGGCGAAAGAAAGGACGACCTATACTATTTAACCGAGTTTGGGTCTTTAAGAAAAAATAATTCAGAAACAGCTATGGAGTTTATTCAAAGATTCAACAAGCTGTATAAAAAAATCCCAGCCGAGGTTAAACCGTCCCAACCCATAGCCAAAGTAACTTTCGTGGGGGCTTTCGAACCAGATTTTGCACTTCTTTTACGAGAAATAAGGGGAGCTACTCTAAACGGAATGCAAGATGACGCTGTAGAAATTGAGTCAAATATGATGGCTTCTGGTAATTTAAAAGCTAAAGTAGAAGCGGGAAACTGAGAAACTAGATGCTTTAGAGAACAAGCAGGGTCGTCAGGGTCTAATAGATACACAGATGACAAAGTAGACAATATGGCCAGGGTAATTAAGGAACTATCTAATAAGATATCCAGAATGGAGCTAGAATAGGACAAAGCCGATTCTTTCACCAAAAAGGATTTTAGAAAGAATCCCAATCCCCCAAATCAATAAAGACAGATAAAAAACGAAGATCAAAAAATACAAACTCCCCTAAAGAACGAAAATTTTATAGGAGCGAATGATCTCCAAGATTTCAGAGATTTAGATGATGATGTCACAAACTTGGGTGATGACTGCACACAACCTTATCTGACTAGAGATGATTATGAAAAATCTCTAAACACTCAACAATCATCTATTGAGGGTGAAGAAAGAGATAATACTGACCGTTGTAGTTATCAAGAAGAAACCAGTATGGTAATGGCTGAGGTCCAACCTAGGTATATATTGATATCTAAGGGTAAGTCTATTTCAACTACTCAACCTAAGAAATTTCTCCCAAGAGGTCAAACTTATGAGTCTACCCCATAAGAAACCATGTTATCTAACAACAAAGCGAAAGTAGTAAACGTGCAAGAAACCGAAGTAGAAAAGGTTGAGACTAAAACACAGGAAACCAAAGCAGCTAATACAAATACACCTTTAATCAAGATCATGAGTAATAAGGAATTCCAGACAAATAAGTTGGAAAAGAAGGATTCGGAAGTACCAACTAGAGAAACAGACAAGGTGAGTGGAGTTTTCAGTTTCGAAAATGAGATAAATAAAATTAAGATACCAATTCCTCTAGTAGAGTTAGCGAAAAACCCAGCGTATCGAAAGAAGATTACCAAAGTGATAGGCGTTTCAGAGCTAGAAATCCAATCTGATGTTTTGAACTTGGAATATGATAAGCCCAACATCACTTTTGGTCGATATTTTGAAGGAGCCAAAGACACTATTGCTCCCTTTTATATCACCTTAAACATATACGATCAACTGCTACATAATTGCATGCTAGACTCCGGAGCCTCACATAACGTGATGCCTAAAATTATTATGGATAGATTGGGTCTCCAGATCACCAGACCTTACATATATCTTTACTCATTTGATTCGAGAAAATTTAAGTGTATGGGAATGATAAAGGATTTAGTAGTCACCCTGGCACAGGTCCCAGTTAAGAGCATCTTGATGGATGTGGTCATTGTTCATATTCCCCCCAAATATGGATTACTGTTGTCTAGGTCATGGGGAGACAAGCTGGGGGGTTCTCTTCAAATGGATATGATGTACGCCATGATTCCTGTGTTTGGTGGGCAATTTACTTGGTTGTATAGGGAGACGAGGTTAGCATATATAGTAAGCGACCCTCAAAATCCGAACAATTTCCCTATTTACATTGCATATCAAGATTTAGGAAATTGTATCTTATCTTTTGACGACGGTTTAGATGTTTGCATAGAGGAAAATGATATAGAGCATGAAGAGTCAGGTTACATGACCGAGGATATGTGTAGCACCGGTATTTGGAAAAACAAAATTGACGGTGCCTTGTCTTACGAAGGGGCTGGTGCAGGAGTGCTTTTTGTGGCACCTGAAGAAAGGTTCATTGTCCCTTTTTCTTACATAATACAATGGGATATAGATTATACTAACAATGTATGTGAATACGAAGCCTTGGTATTAGGATTAGAGGCTTCCAAGAGGCTAAAAATAAAAAACCTAGAGGTATACGAAGATGCAGAGTTGATAGTCAAACAAATAAATCGACAATACCAGGCCAAGCATCCCAGATTAAGAGCATACAAAAATTGCACCTGGGATCTAATGGAGAACTTTTTCTCATCTGTAAATTTCCACTGCATCCCACACACAAAAAACTTACAGGCTGATGCATTAGCTAAAGCAGCTTCAACTTTCACTCCTCGTACAACCTTTAAATTGAAGTATCACATAGAGATAAGACATAGACCATCTATACCGGATAATATCTAGCATTGGCAAGTTTTTGAGGATGATGAACAAATTAAGAAGTTTCTTGAAGCAGTAGGTGAATTTTCCAAAACTCACGCAGATCAAGAAAATCAGAATGACCATATATGGATCATGCAAGAAGGGGAGGACCCTCAAGCTTTCCAAGACAAATTCATAAATCATCGCATGTTGGTCCTAAAAAATAACCAGATTCCGAAAGGAATGATCCCTCTGGAAAGACTGTTTGATAAAAATGACATACCTGTAAAATCCACCTTACAACCCCAACCCGAAGAGGTTGAGGACTGTGACATAGGAACCAAAGAAGAGTCCAGGACGGTTAAAATATCTAAACTCCTCCCCTCTAAAATAAAAGGCAAGTATAAGGACCTACTCAGATAATTTAAAGATGTTTTCGCCTGGTCTTACGACGAGTTAAGAACCTATGACACTACCTTGATCGATCAAAAGATACCTCTAAAGCCTGGGGTCAAACCTTTTAGACAAAATCTTAGGTAGATCAACCCCATTTTATTGCCTGTGGTCGAGAGAGAAGTGAAGAAACTTTTAGAGGTGAAAATTATAGTACCTCTGAGATATTTCGACTGGGTGGAAAACCTGGTCCTGATCAGAAAAAAGTGTGGGGAAATTAGACTCTGCATGGATTTCAGAAATCTAAATAAGTCCTCTCTTAAAGACAACTATCTGCTGCCTAAAATGGATCACGTGATAGAAAGGGTAGTTGGGGCGAACAAAATGTCTATGATTGACGGTTTCTCTAGATATAATCAAGTTTCCATGAATGAACAAGATAAAGAAAAAACAGCTTTTACTACCCCTTGGGGTACGTTCATGTATGATAAAATGCCTTTCAGTTTGATGAATGCGAGAGCCACATTCCAACGCGCTATGGACATCGCTTTCATCGGAGAGAGGGATAAGTTCGTAGTCATCTATCTCGATGATTTAATAGTTTTCTCCAAATCCGACGAAGAGCATTTGGTACATCTTAAACAAACATTCGAAAAATGCTGCAAGTTTGGTCTATCCTTAAATCCCAAGAAATCACACTTCGCCATGCAAGAAGGTAAACTTTTGGGTCATGTTGTATCTAAGGATGGAATTAAGATTGATCCTAAGAGGGCTGAAGCGATAGACACTATAAACATTCCTAGAAATGTAAAAGAAATTCAATCTTTCTTAGGAAAAATATTTTTTTTACGAAGATTTATCGCAAATTTCGCTGAAATTGTAAAATTGATCACAGATATGTTGAAAAAGAACAGCAAAGTAAAGTGGACAACAGAGGCAAAAGCTTCATTCGCACACATTAAGAAAGTCATAGCCGAGGCACCTGTATTGGCAAGCCCTGATTATCTAAAAGATTTTCTTATTTTCTTGTTTTCCTCCGAACACACGATTGCTGCGGTGCTCCTCCAAAAAAACGAAGAGGGTTTTGAACAACCGATCGCCTTT
>JASDQU010242369.1:14371-32625 GCA_032191745.1 Picea mariana | reverse complement strand
ATTCTTGGCAAGGATGAGGTCAATCCTTTTTTTCCACGCTCTGAAGTTAGAAGCTCCATCTAACTTTTTTTTTCTGAGTTCATAGAGTAAGTCATGGTTGCTTTGACTTGGTCAACCCTAGATTTGACCAAAAACTCAAACTTGACATCTTGGCTTGCTGGGAGTACCAGGAGATGTGCTAGGATAGGGTGCACTGGTCTATCAAAAAATTAGGTCAATCCCTTCACTTAAGGTGCCTCAACGAGAGGATTAGGGTTTATACAATTGTTCCTGCTAGTAACCCTAATGACAATGCTTCGGTGACTTCTCCTGCTAGAAAACCTAGCGGAATTTCTTCAACGAGCTTAATATCCTTATGGCTATGTTTCCTTCCAGTGGTTAGACTGAATAAAGGAGGTGTGGGCCCATAACCTGTTAGAATATAATAGATGTGCTCGTTTTAACATTGACAATATCACTATTGTCACCCAACCATAGGCCGAAGCCAACCTCCGAGAACCTTAATCTTGACAGAGAATCACTCCGGAAACAAACCCTAGGCTAGATAGCCAAACAAAGGGTAGCGCACCTTTCCCCAAGGATAGCGCACCAAACAAGAGATGATCAGATAGTCCAAGCCAAAATGAAATTTGCTAGCTGCAACGATATCTCTCCTCCAAACCTGCGCACAAACTGGGCCACTGCAGTGTGCACAAGTGCTGCTCTGCAATTCTAAGAATGCCTGCCAGAATGAAGATTGGGCTCCTGTATTTATACTAATTCTGGCTAACTGCCTGGGCCAACTTCTCATTCTGGGTGCCTATTTACTTAGTATATGATATTTCTTCTGGCCAACTTCTTCTCTTGGAGGCTAATAACCTAATACAGATTTATCCTCTTGAGCTGACTTGTCTTCTAGAGTTATTAGCCAACTCATTAGGGTTTCTTCTTGCTTTCCAGAATATTTTATTCTCGTCAAGTTTACACGTGGAGGTAAATACCTCCCGCAGCTACCATAATATCAACAAAACCTACTCTAACTACTAAACAAATCAAAAGGATAAGTAAAATGGTATTTCCAGTGCATCCACAATAACATATTCAATCCATTCTTTTGAATCTTCTTGATGTTTGAATCCTCCAACCATTATGCAATCTTGTCATAAAAATTAAGATGCAAATTGTGACTTATACGAACTAGATCTGTCAACGGGGAACACATCATAAGAGGATTCATGACATCAATTTGATTACAGGTTTGAACACTTCCTTTGATGAGATGGACCATTTCAGAACGCAAAGCATAATCATTAAAATTTGAACTAACCAAAGAATATTTGATCTCCATAAGAATGAGTGCATTGACTTTTTGAAAAATAAACCGTGTAAAATCATCTTGCAACATGTCCTTTTTCCATGTGAGTGATGAAAGTGAAAGAGCGTCAAATCCGACTTCATAAATGTTATGTTCGAAATTAATTTCACCAAATCTTGGCATATCGAAAAGATCTGATTGTGATGGAAAAGAGTAAGATACCGTGGGTAAAGTATCAAGTCCACCAGAATCTAAGAAGAGATCGAGATACAAAGAGTAAAAGGAATCAGAAATGAGCACATGAAAATAATATATTGAGCTATGATATTTAACAATGGTATTCTCAAACATTCCTCTTTACTTTCCTTAAAACTTTCACTTTGTTTTGGTGATAAATCCTTCAACATAATATGATCATCTAAATTTGCCTCATGTATGATAGACAATTCAAAACTTTCATGACAAACATCTAATCTTTCCTATGGATAAGGTATGATTTGTGGATGAAGGTTTAAGGTGTTCTTCAAATTGCAGATTTACATCTCTAATCAGTTTCATAGGAATGTTAGAATGTGTAACACCCTGTTTCCTCCAAATTGTAATTAATCATAAAATAGGAATTACCATGCTAATGCATGAAGACAATGTAAATGTATTATTGTTTGAGTTGCCAATAACTGACTGTTGGGGTGAAGCCTTGAAAGTACTGTCCATGATATCACTAGAGGAGAGAAATCAGTTAATAAGGAAAGGACTGGTGGTTGAAAAATCAACCACCCTCATGAATGGAAATATGGGTTGTCAGCCCGAAGTACCACAGGGACTTGCAGACCTGAGCTTCCTTCTGACAGAAGGAACTGGATAGGATGACAAACCTTCCAAGGTAAGAGAGATACACACGGGATAGGAGACAATAGATGTGAGCACAAGCTCATAAGGGGGATGCACAGAGCTCTCCTAGAGAGCATGATCAAAAGGATGCAAGTCTGATGCTGGTGTGAGCATATGATGAACCTTGTCGAGGCCATAACAGAGAGAAATATCTGAGCACTGCAGAGAACATAACCCGAACAGAAGCTAAAAATAGAGAGAGACTCCTTGAGAATTGTGAGAGCTCTCTGGTGATATCATGGCTTGGCACGATGGTGGGCAAAGTGATAAGAATGAATGCCATTGAGCCTATGTTAGGGTGGAAGGACAAACACCCACAGTCAGTTGGTTGGCGACAACCTGTAATAGATAAGTGATCTCCTGCCCTGTGTAATTTAGCTGTAACTGTGTATGAATTGGTTATACTGTATATGATTTCAGGAATGTGAATGGATGCTTAAGGGATATACTGTATCCCTTCTATTTCTGCTTGGTAGTATAATTAGGCAAGTAGGAAATTATATGGTTCGTACATGACTTGTTCTCGTAATTTCTTGATCTCTGTAGTGTCTTAAGCTAGAGTCGCGAACTGTGAGTTTGTCGACCTTAGGTAGTGCGGATACGCATAGGCGCTCTACGAGGCTAGCAGAGATCGAGACCCATTTAAGTCCTAGACTTGATGAATGAGCGCAAGGGTGCATGGAAGACTCTTCTAAGAGTCGAGTCCATGAGAAAGAGTGCAAAGCTCTCAATTCCTTCATAGCTGACAAAGCTCAGAAAGGATAGCGAGTTTCAAATACCGAAAGAGAGTACCCTTTCGTTTGCTAGACGAATGGATGAGATCCTTTCAGGAGTATGCCAGGCCCGTCAGGACCAATGAATCTAGAGGAGAAGCGTAGGCTCTCAGCATTTCGCTGACTTGCTACTGAAGAGAGTCCATGGAGGGAGCAACGAGAGCTCGCGACAGGTGAAGTTGTGATCTAATCGCAACTGTAGGTTGAGGAGAGACCGTTGGTTGAGGAAAGATCTAGCTTGGCCAGATTTCATGAACCAAGAGGACTGAAGTCCTTGCATTTTGAAACCCTGGTGTGTGAAACACCGATTTCGTAAAGAGGAAATTTGAGCTGTTGGATCAAGGTTAAATCAGGGTCGTTGATCTGATGCCCAAACCATTTCATGGATTTGGAATCAGGAGTTGAGAGGTTAAGACTTCGCCAAAGTCCCGAAAAGGGAGAACGCCGCAATTAAATCTGGACCGTTGGTACCTATGTCTAGATAGCCAGAGAAGAGTGCACTAGAGATGAACCGTCAGATTGAGCACAGAGGATCGATAGCCGTCGGATCCAGAAAAGGCACACCAGGTTTAATCTTGTGCATGCATGAGAGAGGGGACTCGTCAAAGTCCTGAAAGCATCAGGATCGTCCATCCCAGAGGATGCGTGTCAGAGATCCACATCCATCAGGGATTTGGCACCAGGGGAACGAGAGTGAAGACTCTCCCAATTTGCTGAAAAGGAGAAAGCCGGGATCTAATCGCGACCGTTGATCATCTCGAAAAGATCATAACTATTGATCATGGCTAAAGGTCACAACCGTCCATCGAAGGGGACACATGGCTGTTGGTCAACTTTTTGGCATCGAAAAATCACAGGAGAAGACTTACCCAGACTCTTGACCGGGAATCCATGACAATGAATCACGATTGTTGGGTTGTGACAGATCTGGATCGTCGGATCTAGATCAACGAGGACCGTCCAATTTTGAGAACACGTGGTAGAGATCTAGAGACCACCGGGGTTTTGGTCATCGGGGTAATAGGAGTGAAGACCCCGCTAGAATCCTGAAAGGTAGAATGCCGAGATTTAATCCAGGCCGTTGAACAAGTTGAAGATCTGGACCGTAGATCCGGATGGTATCGGGCTCACGGGTTTCGGGGATTTGAAAGGGAAAGGTGGATGCACTGCATTGTGATTCTTTGAATCGTGAAACTCGAAGTACTCGGAGGAGTAAGCCCTAGGCCACAAGACAGGGTCACATGGAGAAGGCTTAAGGGAGGAAGCCAAGAATCTTAGCCCTGTTTCGGGTTTCGGGGATTGAAGGAACAAGGGTTCCTTGCAACAAGAACCCTAAAAGCTGAGTTTCGAAAGCACCATTTGATGTTAGCACGTGGTCACATGGAGTATAAAAAAGGGGAGCCAAAGAGCTCGTTATTCCCATTTCAGGTTTTGACATTTCAAAGGACAGGGAGCCAGGGAGAGCTTGCACAAAGGAATTCTGAAACGCGAAAGCCGGAAGCACCTTTTGGTAAGGCATGTGGTCATAACCATCGATCACATGGAGGAGGATAAGGGAAGAGCTAGCCTGTGCTAGGCCCCCGTAGCCATTCAGGGATTTTGTCCCTCAAGAAAAGGGCGAAAATTTTATTTTTCCATAGTGGGTGTGTGACAAAATGGTATCAGAGCATGGTTGCAACACTTGGCCTACTTGGGCTCATGTACGAGTCGCGTAAGGAGATACTGTTATCTACATTTACACCTTGAGGAGAAGGTCTGCAGATTGAACCTGTGATTTTGGGATTTCTTGTTTAATTTCAGTAGAGGAATTTCTTTAACCCCTTTGTTAAAATGGTAACTACTCTTATCGGAGTAGGGATATGCTAATTAACAATGATAATAAAGCTCGAATGTGAATAGTTGAAGATAGCGGGGAAATTTCGTATGCCGAGTGTGCATATAGAGAGAAAGAAGTGCGTATAGAAACAAGCTTGTGTTAAAATTTGAAAGCTCCAGAGGTTGAACACAGAGGTTGATTCCAGAAGATTTGATGCCAAATTTGTGGCTAGAAGTCATTGAAAAATATGAACGGACAGTGGAATTCTCGGAGGGAGGAATACCGAAATTCCGTGAACTGTTAGATCTAGTAGATCAACGGAGAAGATAAGGCTGATAAACTCTCATTACTCACAAGCTCAGGAGGAATAGTATCCGTTAGATTGGAATCAACGAGAGTCATTGATCTAGAGCTTCGAGGTTTTGGCTATTGGGAAAATAGAAGCAAAGACTTTCCCAAAGTCGCGCAAGGACAATCATCGATTCAATCAGGGCCATTGGTTAGCGGATGACCTGAACTATAGATTCGGTATAATTAGATATTCAAGAGTTGGAGGTTTAGAAGTCAACAGGAAGAGTTTTTAGAACTTGCATGTCATGAAATCCCGACATCCAACCTGAGCCATTGGATCGAGACAGGTAGTGGATCGTTGATCTGACACATACACATTTCAGTGATTTGAAATCAGGAGTTAGGAGGTGAAGACTCTGTCAGAATCCTGAAAGATGGAAAGCTGGGATTTGATTAGGAACATTGATTGATAGAGAGCTCTGGACCATGGGATCCAGGTTGCTGGACCCTCGTGGGTCAGAAGTTTGGGGAAACAATGGAGCATTTTCTGTGGATTTGTCGAAACACAGGATCCTGACGCGTGTCTAGGAGTTGACCCCAGGTTTCGAGGGAAGGGTCACGTGGATAAAAGAGTCGAGAAAACCTTAGCCTCGATATTTCGGGTTTTCAGATTTCGGGAATCAAGGAACCAGATTTCCTTGCAATAGGAATCTTGAAATTGCGAAATGTGAAGCTCCTTTTAGTTCGGATCGTGGTCACCACCGGTTGTCACGTGAGGAGAAGGCGTGAGCTAGTATGATGAATACGCATGAGTTTAATGCATTGTGAAGCTTCATAATAGGAAGCCTGATATTAATACCAGTAAGGTATGAATGATATTAAGCGTTCAATTAATGCACACGTATGATGTAAGAGTATAACTATACTAGAGGCCCAATATGATTGCCCTGATGAGTGAAATGTGAGGCAAGCATTGCACTTGCCAAGATTGAATGAATACCATGGATGCATGGTTGGCTCTGTTCTAAAGAGTCCGGAAAGTTTTGTCTTGAATGATAGCTTAAGGGGAATGTACTCCATCTCCCCAGGAAAAGCTAGTACAAATAAATGAAAGAGTAAACGAGCAAGGATGCTCTATTGTCATGATAAGAGGCAAATGCTTATGCCTTTGAGGATCACATGAGAATGATTGTAAACAATCATGAGTTGACTGATTTTAAAATAGAGATGTATGTAGGCTATGAAATATACTTATGGCAACTGCACATAGGCTTTTGATTATGAGTATAACTAAGTACATCATGGACGTAAGTTATAAAAACTAGAATATGTGTGGATTGATAATTTGGAATGCATGTAAAAAATGTATGTCTATGCCCCTTAAAGAATGCTTATTAACAAGCTGAAGCTAATTCGAGCTTGAGGCCATCACAAATAGTGAAGGATATGCAACAAGGAAGTTTCTTACCGACGAAGTTCCCGGTAGAGGAACTATATAAGGACTCTGTCAGAGGAACAAAGTCACAACCATAATAATTGTTGAAGGTTGGACAATGCGCTGCAAAGCCTGTCTATATATAAGAATCCTGAATTACATTTTTAAAGTATCATGTAATTAATAGAAGACTAACAACTGAATAAGGACCATTCTAATAACCGAATGGAAGTGTGTAGGATGCACATGTTCATGAATCATTATGGGAAAAAGATTTTTGCTATTAAAGCATGTTGATGTATCCTAAGTGTTAGGATGAGTCTAACCCAGGGCTGCTTAGGAAAAGAGCAGGAAGACCACAGTAAGAAGTAGATTGCATAAGTAAAAGGAGGAACAGTTCCCTCACCCTAATAACCCTAAATTGTTTACCGTAGGATTAAAAGAATAGTCGTGGAAACTGGTATAGTTGATAAAGGGCAAGTAAACCCCCTGAGTATGATTAAATGAATAAATGAGTACGTTCAACTGCTTAAGCTTGGTTGAGGCCATGATTAAGAAAAGGCAATGAGACCTTAGAGATAACTCGACTGGGCTGAAAAGTCCCAGATGATGTAGAAATAATTTGAAGAAGGGGATAGCCCTCAATTCTTTCCTTGTTGTGTATTATGTTTTTCTATGGGATGAGAAAGCTAATACATTGATGAACGAAAATGTTTTGACACCGTAGTAATGATGGTTGTAATACTGTGAAAAATATTGAGAACTATTATGTTGCACTTGTGGAAACATTAAGGCTAATGTGATGAAGTGCATACAGATATGCTAGGACATGTCTGAAAATATTTTATTAATTTAAATGCTATGGTACTTGCATTTTAAATTACCTGACGACTAATGTGTTCATGGTGTATGCCATGTGTAGAAAGAAATAAGATTGGAACTATTGAGAAAGACAGTTGCCAATAATGAACAACCTCAAGCAGAGGGCGACCATGGGAAGGCTGTGGTCGAAAGATTATTGATAGGACTGTGAAAATCCCGCTAAAGCACTATTGATGAGGTGGAGATAAGAAAGAGAGTGCTGACAGCCAAGAACCGGTGTAAAGATATTCGTGCCTATGTGGCACAAGGTATGAAGGGATTTGGTAAGAACCCCTTCTGAAATATGTTATTGTCTTAGTGTTATGAATAAACTTGAAAGGAAATTGTATGCCTTGGATACCCAAGTAAGGTATGACTCAGGAAGGAGAACTTGAATGATGGAGGTATGAACCTCTGGTAGTAAACACTGTTTGTAACCCTTGGAGGAATTCATGAATTGATATGTCATGAATGCATTGACAATCAAGGAATGCATAAAGGCATTCATGTGAAATTTTTGAGTTCATGTGTACTAATTTGGGATCGTGATCGGTCTATAGCAGGAAGTATGGTCCTGCTGTAAGAATGAAAGAAAACGAATAAACCATATGAGGAAAAGGTTGGTTAAATTCCAACACCCCATGGACAAGAACCTGTCATAAAGTGTGAAAAACTTGAAATCAATGCAAGAGTGCATTGGGTATGAATGTGGCCATGGATATTGGCACATTTGTTAAAACCCTTTGAAATGTTGAACTACATTTTGAAAATCTTGGTATGTTGAGATGAGACTAACAATTTGTTTGGCTGTGGAAAGAATGGATTGTAGAAAGCAAAGAGTCTTGGATATTGCAATGCTGTAAGCCCATAAGGAAGACTGATTTCCTGCTGAGATAAAATGTTATGGGAAGGAAAGTCCCATAATTATGAATCCGGTTCATGTGCGGAACAAATATGAAAACAAATTGTGGAATGGGAAATCTGTAGGTGACATATTTGCAATAAAATTCTGAAAGTTAGAATTTATAATGATGTCTCACAAATATTTTATACCTTTGATACAGGTGAGAAGAAAAGATCTATCCAAAAAGGACAGATGAAGGCTGTCAAAGATGAAGACAATGAACATGGATACTGTTGAACCATGAGAACCCCATGATAAGTCATGATCATCGAAAATACATTGTGTTGAGGTAACACAAGCCGTAGGTACGCCTCAACAAAGAAAATCTGAGGGACGCCTCGACTGTAAGACTCGATAGAGTCTCTAAAATTCTTCTTGTGTAAGAAAACCTTGGCAAGGTAAGATGGATCACCCTAGGAACTATATAACAGTGAAGGGGATGCCTGAGCCTGAGCCTAGAGGGTGAGTGACTGCAAGGAAGAGGGTACCTTAATAGTTCTTGTAAACTATTGGGATCATGCACACGGTGGGTAGTTCTTCTTGTGCGAGAAAACCTTGGCAAGGCAAGATGGATCGCCCAAGGGACTGTATAACAGAGAAGGGGATGCCTAAGCCTGGGCCTGGAGGGTGAGTGACCGCAAAAAATATGGAACCATGATACTCTTATGAACTATTGAATTGGAATCATGCACCCAATGGGTACGTCAAAGAAAGTGATGAGCCTGGATGACAAAGCAACCATGTGGATACAAATCCACAAACTGCACATATAAGTATTGTGCTAGATTATGAAATTTTTCCTCTTGAATTTGGAACAACATTAAGATGTTTTCACATAAAAATTGTGATTAATGTGCTTGTTGTCCAAGAATTATTGAAGGCAGGTGACGAAGACTAAGATTCGGAAAGAGGATCTAACCGAGGAGGAAGGTTAAGACTTCTGAGAGAAAGGAATGACAGGTGTTTTTGAGAAAGAAAACCAAGGACGATGTTCCTATAAGGGGGAGGGAATTGTAACACCCTGTTTCCCCCAAATTGTAATTAATCATAAAATAGGAATTACCATGCTAATGCATGAAGACAATGTGAATGTATTATTGTTTGAATTGCCAATAACTGACTGTGGGGGTGAAGCCTTGAAAGTACTGGGCATGATATCACTAGAGGAGAGAAATTGGTTAATAAGGAAAGGACTGGTGGTTGAACAATCAACCACCCCCATGAATGGAAACATGGGCTGTCAACCTGAAGTACCGTAGGGACCTGTAGATTTGAGCTTCCTTCTGACAAAAGGAACAGGATAGGATGACAAACCTTCCAAGGTAAGAGGGATACACACAGGAGAGGAGACATCAGACGAGAGCGCAAGCTCATAAGGGGGATGTGCGGAGCTCTCCTGGAGAGCATGATCAAAAGGATGCGAGTCTGATGCTGGGGTGAGCATATGATGAACCTCGCCGAGGCCATAATAGAGAGAAATCTCTGAGAATTGCAGAGAAAAGAACCTGAACATAAGATGAAAACAGAGAGAGAATCCTTGAGAATTGCGAGAGCTCCCTGGTGATATCATGGCTTGGCATGGGGGTGGCCAGAGTGCTAAGAATGAATGCCTCTGAGCCTATGATAGGGTGGAAGGATGAACACCCACACTTAGTTGGTTGGTGACAACCTGTAATAGATAAGCGATCTCCTTCCCTGTGTAATTTAGCTGTAACTGTGTATGAATTGGTTATACTGTATATGATTTCAGGAATGTGAATGAATGCTTAAGGGATATACTATATCCCTTCTATTTCTGCTTGGTAGTTTAATTAGGCAAGTAGGAAATTATATGGTTCAGACATGACTTGTTCTCGTAATTTCTTGAGCTCTGTAGTGTCTTAAGCTAGAGTTGTGAACTGTGAGTTCGTCGACCTTAGGTAGTGCGGATACGCATAGGTGCTCTACGAGGCTAGCAGAGACCGAGACCCATTTAAGTCCTAGACTTGATGAATGAGCACAAGGGTGTGTGGAAGACTCTTCTAAGAGTTGAGTCCAGGAGAAAGAGTGCAAATCTCTCAAGTCCTTCATAGCTGATGAAGCTGAGGAAGGATAACGAGTTTCAAATACCGAAAGAGAGTACCCTTTCATTTGCTAGATGAACGGGAGAGATCCTTTTGGGAGTATCCCAGGCCTATCAGGACCAACAAATCTAGAGGATAAGCATAGGCTCTCAGTATTTCACTGACTTTCTACTGAAGAGAGTCCACAAAGGGAGCAATGAGAGCTCACGACAGGTGAAGTTACGATCTAATCGCAACTGTAGGTGTAGGAGAGATTGTTGGTTGAGGAAAGATCTGGCTTGGACATATTTCATGAACCAAGAGGAATGAATTCCTTGCATTTCGAAACCCTGGTGTGCGAAACACCGATTTCATAAAGAGGAAATTTGAGCTGTTGGATCACAGTTAAATCAGGGCCGTTGATCTGACTCCCAAACCATTTCGTGGATTTGGAATCAGGATTTGAGAGGTGAATACTTTGCCAAAGTACTGAAAAGGGGGAACAATGGAATTAAATCTGGACCATTGGAACCTATGTCTAGACAGCCAGAGAAAAGTGCACTCGAGATGAACCGTCAGATCGAGCACAGAGGACCGATAGTTGTCGGATCCAGAAAATGCACATGAGGTTTAACCTTGTGCATGCAGGGGAGAGGGGACTCGTCAAAGTCCTGAAAGCATTGGGATCATCCATCCCAGAGGATGCGTGTCAGAGATCCACATCCATCAGAGATTTGGCACCGAGGGAACAAGAGTGAAGACTCTCCCAATTTGCCGAAAAGGGGAAAGCAGGGATCTGATCGTGACCGTTGATCATCCTGAAAAGATCACAACTATTGATTGTGGATAAAGGTCGCAGCCATCCATCGGAGGGGACACGTGGCTGTTGGTCGACTTTTTGGCACTGGGAAATCACAGGAGAAGACTTACCCAGACTCTTGAGCAGGAATCACCGACAATGAATTGTGACCGTCGGGTCGTGACAGATCTAGACCATCGGATATAGATCAACAAGGACCGTCCAATTTGGATAACGCGTGGTAGAGATACAGAGACCACCAAGGTTTTGGTCATCGGGGTAATAGGAGTGAAGACCCCGCCAGAATCCTGAAAGGTAGAATGCCAGGGTTTAATCTAGGCCGTTGAACAAGTTGAAGATCTGGACTCTAGATTCGGATGGTATCGGGCTTACGATTTTTGGGGATTTGAAAGGGAAAGGCGGACACATTGCATCATGATTCTCTACATCGTGAAACCCGAAGTACTCAGGGGAGTAACCCCTAGGCCCCAGGATAGGGTCACATGGAGAAGGCTTAAGAGAGGGAGCCAAGAATCTTAGCCCTGTTTCGGGTTTCAGGGATTGAATGAACAAGGGTTCCTTGCAACAGGAACCCTGAAAGCTGAGTTCCAGAAGTGTCATTTGATGTTAGCGCGTGGTCATGGAGGTGGTCGCATGGAGTAGGGAAAAAGGGAGCCAAATAGCTTGTTAATCCCATTTTGGGTTTCGACGTTTCAAAGGACAGGGAGCCAGGGAGAGCTCGCACAAAGGAATCCCGAAACGTGAAAGCCATAAGCGCCTTTTGGTAAGGCCTATGGTCATAATCATCGATCATATGGAGGAGGATAAGGGAAGAGGTATCCTGTGCTAGGACACCATAGGCATTCGAGGATTCTGTCCCTCAAGAAAAGGGCAAAAATTTTATTTTTCCGTAGTGGGTGTGTGACATAATGCTTAAGATCATCTTCATCACCTAAGTGTTCTTCAATAACTGAATTTAAGTACTGATTAGAGAAAGAGTTATAAGAATATGGACATTCACCTTGAACCAACCTCAAATCTTCTTCCACGATGGTCGAGGATTGGATATACAATGCTTCAGAGGAAAAACTAGTTTGATTGTCAGTAAGAACCTTTTCAATAGATTCTACCTCCCTTGCTTGTTCAAAATTTTTCGATGGATTCCTCTCATCCCACAAACAAAATTCTTCTCGCAATTGAGTGATAGGATTTGTAATGGATTCATCATTCACGATTGAATATGACTGTATGAAAGGGGCACACACATCACATAGGAGATTTAGTACAAATGACATGTCATCAAGATTAAATTTACAGAGAACATGATGGATTCTTGTTGAAAAGCCTTCTGGAGATGAATCATCATTGATTAGTAGAGCCTGAAATTATTCACATACTCGATTGTAATCATAGATTTCAAAAGCATCTAAAAATTTCTCTACAAATTGAAACCAATCAATAATGTGATATGCTGGAAAAGACTCAAACCAATGTTTAATCCTACCCCTAAAAGTAAAAGCGAACAATATTCACAAAACCTTTAAATCGGAAATATCATGCTTGATGCATTTACACCAAAACTTGTTAAGGTGGTATTTGATACCACCCCCCCACCATCAAAGGTGAGTTTGGAAAAGCGAGAGACTGTCTCGTTGGGAATATTGAGTAATGAGAAGTGGAAAGCATGTTCCAACACAATGATTTGGGGATCCATGGGGAATTAAATACATTCAAAATAAAGACTCCTGCAAGGCCAGCTTGTCAGTCTGGCCTGCCTTCTAGTGCATTTCAATATGACACAGAAGAAGAATTTATAAATTTGGAATTATGACAGGCTGAGGGGTAAAACATTCAATTATTAAATTTACCTCAAGCCCTCCTTCTAGCACCATTTGTTGATGGGCGTTTATGACACATCGTCAACGGGAAGGATAGATCCAGACTGGGGTTGTCTGATTAACCCAAGCCGTTTGGTATGATCTAACCTGAAGGGTTTTATGGCTCTGTTAGCCAACTAGGGTCCTAAAAGAAACTAAAGGAAATAAACTAACTAAATATACAATTATAACAATCAACACATGAATTACAAATGTTCAACTAAGAGTGTTAATGTACAATGATTATATACAGTTTACAAGGTTTGAATAAAACCTTGCGAAAGTAGTTGTTTGAGATAATGTTTCTAAACAAGATTAAGTATGAACAAAACTTATTCTAATGCTCTAAATATCAAACTAATAAACAACAAATGAATATGATTGTAATGATATAACGAAAATAGACAAAACTAATTAACGTCTAAATAATGCAATCACTATTCATTCATATATAAACAACTTAAAATAAATAATACATTGACTAAACTCTAGCTGATCAACAATAATAAACTAAAATCGTCTCTCTGCAATTGTGTAAGCTCCTCTTGTCCTGTGTCAAGTGAAAATCTATAACAGAAACAAGCATAATACTTCCTGCAAAAATTCAAGGAAGTGTTTCATTTCTTGGAGTGAGTTTATAACGACAAGAAGATAAATAATTATATATCTTGTGACCTTAAGATATCCAATAACTGAGAATGAAAGAAATCCCAATCCTCTTTAATGGTGTTACCAAATATCTAGTATCAGACGTAAACTCAAAATACTTAAATAGATGATCAATCACAGATATAAACTAGACCAAAAGATAATGAACAACATAAAGAAAAATCATGATATAAAGTATTATGTGAAGAAAAGACTAAAGCTAATTAGACACAAATAACATTTCATATCAAAAAATTACATGAGAAGACAATGAAAAAACACTGCATAGTTTACACAGGTCTAAAGCCAAAGAGAAAACTGCTTTCTCATCTAATTTCAAAAATATATGTCCATTCTATGGTCTAGGGAAAAAATGCCATTATCACCAGACAACATAGCTATTTAAACATGTCTCTGATCTGTTACCTCCTATCATGCAAGATAGAGGCAGATCTCTTAAAATAAGTTTTTTTTACTAAAATAGAGTAATAAAAAGATACTCCTGTTGGAGTCTTTTAATAAAAAATATTTATATTAATGAACATTGTTTTTCAAAATGGGAAATCACTGGTCTAATAAACACTCATCCCATGATTCTTTTCCTTAAGCATAGCACCATAATCTGCTGTTTACTTGAAATAATAAAACAAAATCAAAATTTAGATAATAATCCAAACAAATAATTTAAACAGACTGGCTACAGAATCTTTCGATTCTGTAGCTAGTCTCAAAATAAAAAATAAAATTAAAAGTGAATCTACATATTATTTCTCAAACAAAATCAAATTGTAAAAAACAAACAAACTATTTACCAATTCAAAAATTTGACAGAGAGGCATCAGAGAGGTCTGAATTTATAACAGCTATGAATTTAGAAGAATAACAATATCCCCTGATTTCCTGAATCTTTTATTTTTCTGAAGAAGATTTCGTTGCAGTTCAGATCTCTAATTTGCATCAACGTCTGGTTAAGACACATTTACAAATATGGGATGTCTGTGTAGTAGTTTTGAATCTGTGTTGAACACTCATCAAAATATAAAGGTTTTAGATCTGGGAGGGTTTACTGGTAGTCTGAATCTGGGGTCTTTTCATGTGCTATAACTTGAGTAAGACGCATCTGCAGGTATATAACACTGGCATAATACCTTTGTGCCCATGACTGGCAGCCGTTACAATTCCCAGGACCTGAATATGTTTTAGGAAACCGGTTTATTGCTATTGCAAGGGTTTTGTGTTCCTCAGGGTAGACAGGCTTTCAAATCCACAGAGAGGAAAGGGGAAATAAAACTCCTCAAACGAAACAGATTTTTCTGAGAAATTTCTATTCAGAAAACGAAGCATACCTATGAAATAGGTTTGTTTCTGAAGAAACTGCCTTTGTGGAAGGTAAACAAACCCCTTTTGGAAATGGTTTTTAACATTTTTTCCAAATTCGTAACCGTTTTCTCAGAATTCATCCCACAAAACCATGTCTTTGTTATACAATTACGGGTTGGAACTCTGCTATATAATCATGGATGTGTAAAACCTCAGGGCCATTCGACTCTACACTACTACAGGAGCCATAGTTTCAAAGGTAAACCAGGAGGAAAAGAAAAAATGAAAACCACTTTGTCAAGTGACTGCCAAACCCCAAAACAAAAACTTACCACCTGAAGCAATGAATGCATGCCTATGCTAGCAGGAATAAGAAGTAAAGTTTGAATGTATGACTATCTATCCTGTACCAGGACGATGAGACTGTGATATGACTGCAAGGGGTAGGATTCAAATTACATAAAACACCAAAGTTTTGTTTGATGCACGCTCATAGATATGGTAATGTGAAAATAAAAAATAATCAAGGAATAGAATGCTTAAGTCATAACCCCAAGGTGGATAACTCATGCACTATGGTAAGGGATCAACCAATAATATGATAGGTTTACAATCTTTAAAGGTTTATGAAAATATTAGATGCCCTTATGTGTTATCCAATTTATAAAAAGGAAAGCCCACAAACTTTATGATGCCCTCAAACCAAATCTTGTTCTAATTTCATGCTTACAGTCATGAAATTGAACAAGAGAAATGATAGATGAAAATAAATGAACTCATACACACAGCTAATCAAATGAATCTTTTCGAAACAAAAGATGATATAAATCTTTACAAACAAAAGGAGACAACTACAAATTTTTTTATCCCATTAAGACAAAATTTTACAATGATAAAATTGACATGAATATTTCGCTGCCAACACATTGTTTTCTCTCAAGACATGAAAAAAATGAATTTTTGGCCAACTTCTAAGTAAGTTTTGTGATTCTAGAGAGGATTGAAGCTAGCTAGGAGTCTTTTCGAGGTTTCTTGCGAGTTAAAGACTTAATGGAAATCCTTGAATCTTCGATGACTACCAATTTTATTATTCCCATGCTAATGGTAATGGAATGGCCCTGAAATAGAGCTTATGCCTCCGTTTGGTTGTTTGTTTCAATTCCCATCCCCCAAGAGTAGGTATATTTGTAGTTTCCCTTAAGGTCATAGATTGTTGAAATATTATAACTGCATAGAGTATTCTGCTTATTATTGAGTTATTATTAGTTAGATCAATCCCCCTTTGTGGATTGATCATGTCGGGCTTTGTAAATGACCAAATCCCCTTTTGTGAATTGGTCAAACCCTAATTATACGCCTCTAATTAAGAAGTCACCCACCATGCCTAATTAAAGTGGTTTTAGCCACTAAGAGAAGAAGTCAACCCTGCTTGATGAAGAGACACCTCCCTAGCGCCTTCCAGCCAGTATAAATAAGAGAGGCTAATGCCTCATTATCTCACTCACTCATTCACTCAAAAAGTGCGCAAGTTTGGAGATAGTTGCAGTTGGGAGAAGAAGGAAGAGAGAGGCATGCCACTCAGTCTTGGTTATTCTCTAGTGTTTGGTATTTTATCTTGGCATTGTATTGGCAATCTATATTAAGGAATTTTTTGTTGGTTTTCTTCCCCATGAGGTTTTCCCAAGATAAATGTTGTGTATCTTGTGATTGTGTTTCTCTCAGTGATCCTACGTATACTATTGTTATCTAGTAAATTGAAAAGACACTTAACAACTACTCTAAAAATTAACATGGTATCAGAGCTAAGTCGAAGAGAGACCTTTCACTGGATAAGCAAAAACATCACTGTTTCCATACAAGAAAATTAGGGATTTTTTTTGAAGAAATTTCAGCCTAAAAACCACCTAGGGAAGTGAACCCTATCTCAATGAACCTATTGGCAGCTTGAGCACACCTTTTCTATGGCCAAAAACTCTAAGAAGTGAAACCCTAGTTTTTGGTTGGTACTAGGAAACCAGGAAACCAGAACCAATACCATAAGTACCAGTCCAGAATTGCATAGGCTCAGTTTAAAGGGGTAAAATTTTGATTTTCAGAAAATAGACTGCACCGGGATACTCGCCTCAGCCAAGCACTTTCAATTTTTGGTCATTTTCCCAGCTACAGGTCAAGATGTCTACACGTACCAAGCTTGTTGACAAGTTAGAAGGCGTGGATAATTTCCGTGCCTGGAAGTATAGGATTGCACTCATTCTTGAAGATAATGACCTTGCAAGACTCATCAATGAGAATGTACCAGAACCCGTAGATGCTATAGCTAAAACAAATTGCCAGAAGGACATGGTTAGGTCCAAAAGAATCATTACAGACTCCATTAAATATCACTTGATCCCTCAAGTGGATTCTAATAATACTCCAAAAGAAATGTTTGATTCCCTAACTGGATTGTATGAAGGAAGGAACATTTACCAGAAGATGAACATGAGAACCCAACTCAAGAACACAAAGATGCAAAAAGGAGAAACAATCCATGAATATTTCTCTAGGATCTCTCAATTCAAGGAACAACTAGAAGCAATTGGAGATAACCTAGATGAGTATGAACTTATAATGACATCTCTTAATGGTCTCACAAGACCTTGGGATTCATTCATCCAAACCATTTGTTCTAGAAAGGAGAAATTACAATTTGACAGCGTTTGGGAAGAATGTGTTCAAGAAGAAGCAAGAGTAGCTAACTGAGAAGCAATACTATTAAGGGATGAAGATCAAGCCCTAGGTGCTCATGCTACTGGAGGAACGAGAAGGTCTCACTTCAATAAGGAGACCCACCTACATAAGGAATCTAACTCCCCAAATATATTCATCCATAAAGAATCTCACCCTCCAAGGAGATTCCAAAAGTTTCAGTAATATCAAAGAAGAGAAAAGGATTTCTCATCTTATCGATGTTACCATTACGACAAGATGGGACATATTGCGAAGAATTGTCTAGCTAGAAGAGAAGAATATAAGAAGAGAAACAAAAGGCACCATGTCCATACAGTTGACTATGAAGATCCACCCACGAAGATGATCAAATAAAAGATTGAAGACTATGTATTAATATCTTCCCTCTCTTGATCAGTGTCACCTGGTGAGGACAATTGGCTCATAGACAGTGGTGCTTCCAAGCAAATGACAGGTCAAAGAGACATTCTATCTAGACTTACATAAAATAACTTTCTCTAGAAAGTTACACTTGGAGATGATTACCAGTACCCTATCAAAGGAGTGGGAGAGTCCAATTACAAACTTGATTCA